>JAUPTC010000501.1:0-46773 GCA_030762895.1 Sophora flavescens
ACGCCTTAGATGTCGGCTGTCTTATGCTTGCTACCATGACCTCTGAGCTGTAAAAGCAACATGAGACCATGGAGGCGTACGATATGATCGTGCACCTCAAGCTGCTCTACCAAGAGCAAGCAAGGCATGAGCGGTTCGAAGTTTCCAGAGCCATTTTCCAGTGTAAATTGGCAGAAAGAAGCCTTGTGAGTCCTCATGTACTCCAGATGATCGTGTACATTGAGAATCTCGTGAGAATGGGATTTCCTTTAGGCCAAGAGTTGGCCACCGACTTAGTTCTGCAATCGTTGCCTGAGAGCTATAGTCAGTTTGTCATGAACTATAATATGAATGATCTTGACAAACCTTTGCCAGAATTGTTGAGCATGTTAAGAACTGCTGAACAAAATATTAACAAAGGAAAGGGGAAGGCCATTTTGATGGTCCAGGCTGGAAATAGCAAGAAGCAGCCCAAGAAGCCCACGTATAAACAAAAGGGCAAGGGCAAGGCCATCAACAAGTTCAAACCCAGTACTTCTGGCTTGAAGCCTGTGGGTGGTGTGGCTAAGGAAGGCAATTGCTTCCACTGTGGTCGGATCGGACATTGGAAGAGGAACTGCCCAAAATACCTGGAAGAAATCAAGAAGAAGAAGGGAAGTGAGACTTCTACTTCAGGTGTGTTTGTTATAGAAGTCAATTTGTCTACTTCTGCATCATGGGTATTAGATACTGGATGTGGTTCTCACATTTGTACAAATGTGCAGGATCTAAACAGGAGTAGACCATTGGCAAAAGGTGAAGTCGACCTACGAGTTGGAAATGGAGCAAAGGTTGCTGCTTTAGCTGTAGGGACTTATGTATTGACTTTGCCCACTGGGCTTACTATTCAGTTAGAGAACTGTTATTTTGTGCCTGCAATTAGTAGGAATATCATTTCCGTTTCTTGTTTGGACAAGATTGGTTTTTCTTTTATAATAAAGAACAAAAGTTGTTCTATTTATTTGGATGATATTTTATATGCTAGTGCACACATGAGTAATGGGCTTTATGTCCTTGATCTTGAAATGCCCATCTATAACATAAATACTAAGAGGTTCAAACCAAATGAGTTGAACCCGTCTTATCTTTGGCATTGTCGTTTAGGCCATATAAATGAGAAGCGCATTTCGAAGCTCCATAAAGATGGACTCTTGGACTCATTTGATTATGAATCATATGAGATATGTGAGTCTTGTTTATTGGGAAAGTTGACTAAAGCTCCATTCAACGGAAAGGGTGAAAGAGCTAACAATCTTTTGGGTCTTATACATAGCGATGTATGCGGACTGATAAGCCTCTGGCTCATCTAGTTTTATAGCTAGTATGACCAGGGTTTTGTGCAAATTATATCGTATTTTCACCCAAATTAGATTAGGTTGTCCTCAAGCAAGGTTTTGAGTCTCTAGAGTAGTTTTAAGTTAATTTAGCTAGTTTTAAGTAAAAATAATACACTTATGCTTATTTCCTTGTTTTCAGGTTAAGTAGAAGTTGAGAAAATAAAGAACAGGGGATTCGCCCCGCGAAAGCCATGCTCGCTTCGCGACCCCGAAGCCTGACTGTTCCAAGAAATTGCTAAGTCTCTGGGTCGCCTCGCGAAGAAGGTCTCGCCCCGCGAGTCTTCCAAACCTGAAAAAGTCAGAGATGATCACGGCTTGCCCGTGTTGAAGGTCATGGCCGTGGCAGTTTTGAAGCTGAAGAGTCTCGCCACGCGAGAATCACTTCGCCTAGCGAGAATGCCAAGGGTTGCTGACAGTTCATGAAATTCACCTCGCGAATGGTTGTTCGCCTCGCGAGCCCTCTGAATTCTGAAATTGTATAAAAGGCTGTTCTGAATATTTTGTAGGGACTCTTGCTTCTCCATTGTTTAGTTTTACATTTTTCTGCGTAATTTCGTTTGCCATGGAGCACTAAGTCCTAGGATTAGTCTACTGTTTGAGGATCCTATATACTTGAGGTTATGTAAATCCCTATTTTAATTGCTTTTCCCTTTTCAATATCATATTGCATATTTCTGTTTGTTATTTCAGGAGTGTGTAATATTGTATTGATTTGTTTTGATGATGTAAATTTCCTATACATAATCGCGTTTGTTAATTCGCGTGTGTTCATTCATGATCGTTTGATCATGAGCGCTTAATCCCGTTTGTTATTTCGGGAATAGGAATTTGCATCCATAGTAGCAATTACGTTGTTAGTTATTCTTATGAATCGAAAGGGGATTAGAATCGCTTAGGGCTTGGGTTACATTAACCAAGGATAGTAAGGAATTCTTCATGATGAGATTAATCGTTGTTTGATAATTGACAATCCCTTTTCAACTGCCTTAGTTTTGATTGCTCTGTTTTGTTTGTTTCTTAATTGCAATCCAATCCAAACCCCCCCCCCAAAACTGAATTTTTTGTGAAAGATAATATTCTCAGAGTCCTTAGAGACGACATTCGAGTTGTCGCACTATACTACACTTTTAAACCCGCTCGTCCTTTTTGGCGTGCCGCGAGCTGATGACGACCAAAAATTGGCGCGTTCTTGGGGACTACGAGTTGTTATTTTTCGCAACTTGTTTTATTTTATTTTTCTTTCTTTCTTTTATTTTGTTTTGTTTTGAATTGGTCTGGCTACTAGGTCTCATTGCCCTGAACTGTGTGATTTTGACCCGGAAATTGAAAGAACATTGCACACACTCCGTAGGGAATTTCGGGCTAGCACTAGTAGTGATACCAATTTTAAAACCGCTTTTGAAAACATGGGAGACCAAAGGACTTTGAGGCAGCTTGCTGCCCCTGATGTGAATTACAATGGTTTGTGCATTGCTTATCCTGGTGCTGACACACCTTTTGAGTTAAAATCTGGGCTAATCCATTTGTTGCCAAGATTTAATGGTCTTGCGGTGAAGATCCACACAAGCACTTGAAGGAGTTCCAAGTTGTCCGCTCCACAACTTTGAGGCCAGAAGGAGTAGCGAGGATCATATCAAGTTGAAGGCTTTTCCATTCTCACTCCAGGGGAGCTGCGAAAGATTGGCTTTTATACCTTGCGCCAAATTCCATTACCACATGGAACGACTTGAAGAAGCTCTTCCTGGAGAAATATTTTCCGCCTCCCAGAGCCGCTGCAATTAGGAAAGAAATCTGTGGAATAAGGCAAGGAAATGAGTCGCTAGCTGAGTATTGGGAGAGGTTCAAGCAGTTGACATCTAGTTGCCCCCAAGACCAAATTTCGAACAGCTCCTCATCCAATATTTTTATGAAGGATTGCAGCCTATGGATAGGAATATTTTGGATGCTTGCTAGTGGGGAGCATTGGTTGACAAGACCCCAACTGCTGCTAAGCAACTTATTGAGAACATGTCGATGAATTCCCAGCAATTCACTACAAGAAGAAATTATGTTGAGACTAGAGGTGTACATGAGGTCCGCACTTCCTCTTCCAGCCATGACAGTGATGATAGAATTGATAGGCTCACTTCTTTGGTAGAGAAATTGGTAATGGATAGGGTTCAGCCTGCGGTGTTGTGTGGCATGTGCAGTTCTCCTGAGCACCCATATGAAGCATGCCCCATTTTGCAAGGAGGGTCAGTTACTGAATCACCTCAAGCCTTTGCAGTCCATCAGTATAATCAGGGTAATAACCAGAGCGAATCTGACATTCCGGATCTTTCAACAAATAGGTACCATCCCAGTGGAGTAATCACCCTAATCTGCGGTATGGGAACTCATCCCAACAGCCGATGGCACCTCAAAATCCTCCTCCAGTGACTACTTCAAGCACCCTCCGGACCTTGATGAGATGACACGCTCAATAAAATGGCTGCACAAATGGCTGCACAAAATCTACTGATTTCAGCAGCAAATAGGACAGTTCAGGCAGCGTTCCAGGCCTCACAGGCACAATTTCCGAAGAGAACGGATGCGAGTATTCAGGCATTGCATACACAGATTGGACAGATGGCTACGGACATAAATAATATAAAGCAAGGTCAAGGAACAACCACCCGGCCAAGACAGCCGGTGATCAATCCTAATGCCTCCAACCCCAATGTGAGTTCTATATCTCTCGAGGTCCGGAAAGGTTGTTGAGGCCACTACAGGAAAGAATGAAGAAACTATGAAGGCTACTCCCGAGCCTCTTGTTGAAGTTACTCCCGAGCCTGTGGTTGAAGTTGAACCGAGAGAGTGTATAGACCACCCATTCCATTCCCACACGATAATCCGAGAAAAATTTGAAGAGTGGTGGTGAAGATAAAGAGAAGGCAATTCTTGATGTGTTAAGAAAGGTTGGTGTTAATATCCCTCCTGTTGGATATGATCAAGCAAGTGCCCAGATATGCCAAATTTCTCAAGGACCTATGCACCAACAAGAGGACGATGAAGACTAATGAGAGGGTTGACTTGGGAAGAAATGTCTCTGGCGCTTATCCGGTCCCGAGCCGAGAAAGAGTTGTTGCTTTCACCCAGGCACCGCCACCGAAGTGCAAGGATCCGGCACCTTCACTATCCCATGCACTATTGGGGACAAGAAGTTTGAAAACTGCATGTTGGACTTGGGAGCATCTATCAATGTCATGCCTACCTCCATCTTTAACAAACTGGATCTTGGTCCTTTGAAGTACCACAGGTATCACCATTCGGTTGGCCAACAGGACTGTGCCCGCCCCATGGGAATGGTGGAAGATGTACTAGTGCAAGTTGATGATCCGATCTTCCCACTGATTTCTACATCTTGGACATGGCAAAGAGACACATTCCGATAATTCACCAATCATCCGGGGCGGCCATTCATGAAGACAGCCAAGACTAACATTGATGTGGGTGATGGAACCATGTCTATGAAGTTTGGGGATATAGTTGCAAAGTTCAACATATTTGATGCCATGAAACATCCAGCGGAAGAGCACTCTGTATTCCACATTGAGCTGGTATCCCGAGACTATTGAGGATAACCATGAGAACTTGTTTTCTAATTTTCCACTTAATTCTGGGCTGTGATGATATTCTTTCTTTTCTTGATTGTACTAACGCTAACCATTTTGTGGTTTGTGCTTGAGATTGCTGCATGTTTAAAGCGGTGATAAGATTGTCGGTCAAAGTGGATGAGAAACATGAAGAAGATGAAGGAGCACTCGGAGGCCCTCTCTACCTCTTTGGACTTAGACTGCAAGGAATGGGATCCAGGTGTGAGCTCCCGCTACTAATCGCACTTGATCGGGAGTACTCTTTTCCTTTCCCTCACTATGATCTTATAATTCAGTTGTTCATTGGGGACAATGCATGTTTTAAGTGTGGGGGAGGGAATTAGTTGTAGTTTTTCTCTTCTTTGAATAAAGTTTTCTTTTCTTTGAATAAAGCTCCTGAATAATTTGAGAAGCTCAGGAGCATTTGTGTGTTGAGTCTTTTGATTGGCAAGTTTGTTAGATTTTGATTGATGTTGCACAGATTGCTTGCATGATTGATATGTGATGATCCCCCCTAGGCTGAAAAATTTGAAAATTTTTTGTGATTCCCATGTGAAATTGAAAACTGAACTTTGGGATTTTGTTATGATAGCATGATGAATGATAAGTTTGGGGTGATAGGGAGCACACACTAGGGATAGTATCTCTGTTCAAATAATTTGCAAATAATGTCCAGGTGAGGTTTTGAGCCTCCAACATGTTTTAAAATGTGTGAAAATCACTTTCAAGTTACACTTCCCTGGATTTGATTGAATCTCTTTTTGGTTTGCATGATTATATGTGAGTAGCAAATGATTTAGGCAGTTTCTTTGTAAATAGCTACTTGGCCTGAATAAACTAATTCCTTTTGCATGTTCCCTAGTTAGCCCTTTTGAGCCTATTAGCCTATTAGTTCTTGATAACCTAATGTTATAAGCCCAAAAATCTGGAAAACCATGTTAACCCGATCTTAGGATTAGGAGAGCATGTAATCTTAGAATGGGTGCAAGAACTAAAGTTTGGGGTGACTACATGGTGTAATATGTTGTTGGGATTGGAAAAAAAAAGAAAAAAAGAAAAAAAAAGAGTTGGAGCCAAAAAGCTTGTGAAAAAAAAATGATGAAAAAGGTGTACAAATATTGAAAAAAAAAAAGAAGAAAAAAAAAAGAAAAGAAATAAAAAGAGCTGTAGCCACCCAGAAATGTAAAGAAAAAAAATAAAGAAAGGAGCTTGAGTGAATTTCTATGTGTAAATATAGTTCATGCTCTCTTAGTTCCTAGGGTCTTCAGCTTAGTTCCTTTTGTATATCCTACCCTTAGCCAGGCCCCATTACAACCCAATAAAGACCTTTTGATGTTGCTTGCATGTTTTCTGTGGGAACCATTTTGAGGTGAAAAGCAAATTTTTGGGAAGTGTACTTGAAAAGTGAAACTGAGTGCAAGTTGTTAGCCTGACATATAAACCGAGTGGATCGAGTGAACATAAATTTCCCTTGTGAGGAAGGCAGTTGTTTGATTTTGGTGATCTCCCTTTTATGTGTGACTTAGATTCCCTGCTTAGATTTCTGATTGTTTTCATGATGAAACTCTCAATTGTTTGGAATAAATGAATGTGGGGATTGCTCTGTTTGAAAAGGGGGAAACAATGAAGAAAAATTGTCTTTGAAGTTGCTTGAATTTGTGCAATGTTGGTTGAATCTTTTAAGCTTGCCATGTCTTGAGTCTTTTTGATTTTTGAGTATTAGTTTGCTTTGGGACAAGCACAGTTTAAGTTAGGGGTATTTTGATAAGCATCTGGCTCATCTAGTTTTATAGCTAGTATGACCAGGGTTTTGTGCAAATTATATCGTATTTTCACCCAAATTAGATTAGATTGTCCTCAAGCAAGGTTTTGAGTCTCTAGAGTAGTTTTAAGTTAATTTAGCTAGTTTTAAGTAAAAATAATACACTTATGCTTATTTCCTTCTTTTCTGGTTAAGTAGAATTTGAGAAAATAAAGAACAGGGATTCGCCCCGCGAAAGCCATGCTCGCCTCGCGACCCCGAAGCCTGACTGTTCCAAGAAATTGCTAAGTCTCTGGGTCGCCTCGCGAAGAAGGTCTCGCCCCGCGAGTCTTCCAAACCTGAAAAAGTCAGAGACGATCACGGCTTGCCCGTGTTGAAGGTCATGGCCGTGGCAGTTTTGAAGCTGAAGAGTCTCGCCACGCGAGAATCACTTCGCCTCGCGAGAATGCCAAGGGTTGCTGACAGTTCATGAAATTCGCCTCGCGAATGGTTGTTCGCCTCGCGAGCCCTCTGAATTCTGAAATTGTATAAAAGGCTGTTCTGAATATTTTGTAGGGACTCTTGCTTCTCCATTGTTTAGTTTTACATTTTTCTGCGTAATTTCGTTTGCCATGGAGCACTAAGTCCTAGGATTAGTCTACTGTTTGAGGATCCTATATACTTGAGGTTATGTAAATCCCTATTTTAATTGCTTTTCCCTTTTCAATATCATATTGCATATTTCTGTTTGTTATTTCAGGAGTGTGTAATATTGTATTGATTTGTTTCAGTGATGTAAATTTCCTATACATAATCGCGTTTGTTAATTCGCGTGTGTTCATTCATGATCGTTTGATCATGAGCGCTTAATCCCGTTTGTTATTTCGGGAATAGGAATTTGCATCCATAGTAGCAATTACGTTGTTAGTTGTTACTGTAACTGAAAGGGGATTAGAATCTGCTTAGGGCTTGGGTTACATTAACCAAGGATAGTAAGGAATTCTTGACAGTAGATTAATCGTTGTTTGATAATTGACAATCCCTTTTCAACTGCCTTAGTTTTGATTGCTCTGTTTTGTTTGTTTCTTAATTGCAATCCAATCCAAACCCCCACCCAAAACTGAATTTTTTGTGAAAGATAATATTCTCAGAGTCCTTAGAGACGACATTCGAGTTGTCGCATTATACTACACTTTTAAACCCGCTCGTCCTTTTTGGCGCGTGCGCGACAGCGCGACCAGAAATTGGCGCCGTTACCGGGGACTCTGAGTTGTTATTTTTCGCAACTTGTTTTATTTTATTTTTCTTTCTTTCTTTTATTTTGTTTTGTTTTGAATTGGTCTGGCTACTAGGTCTCATTGCCTCGAATCGTGTGATTTTGACCCGGCAATTGAACGAACATTGCCCACACCTCGTAGGGACTTTCGGGCTAGCACTAGTAGTGATACCAATTTTAAAACTGCTTTTGAAAACATGGGAGACCAAAGGACTTTGAGGCAGCTTGCTGCCCCGATGTGAATTACAATGGTTTGTGCATTGCTTATCCTGGTCTTTGACACACCTTTTGAGTTAAAATCTGGGCTAATCCATTTGTTGCCAAGATTTAATGGTCTTGCGGTGAAGATCCACACAAGCACTTGAAGGAGTTCCAAGTTGTCCGCTCCACAACTTTGAGGCGGAAGGAGTAATCGAGGATCATATCAAGTTGAAGGCTTTTCCATTCTCACTCCGTGGAGCTGCGAAAGATTGGCTTTTATACCTTGCGCCAAATTCCATTACCACATGGAACGACTTGAAGAAGCTCTTCCTGGAGAAATATTTTCCTGCCTCCGAGCCGCTGCAATTAGGAAAGAAATCTGTGGAATAAGGCAAGGAAATGAGTCGCTAGTTGAGTATTGGGAGAGGTTCAAGCAGGTTGACATCTAGTTGCCCCCAAGACCAAATTTCCGAACAGCTCCTCATCCAATATTTTTATGAAGGATTGCAGCCTATGGATAGGAATATTTTGGATCTTTGCTAGTGGGGAGCATTGGTTGACAAGACCCCAACTCGCTGCTAAGCAACTTATTGAGAACATGTCGATGAATTCCCAGCAATTCACTACAAGAAGAAATTCTGTTGAGACTAGAGGTGTACATGAGGTCCGCACTTCCTCTTCCAGCCATGACATGTGATGATAGAATTGATAGGCTCACTTCTTTGGTAGAGAAATTGGTAATGGATAGGGTTTAGCCTGCGGTGTTGTGTGGCATGTGCGGTTCTCCCGAGCACCCATATGAAGCATGCCCCATTTTGCAAGGAGGGTCGATTCATTGAATCACCTCAAGCCTTTGCAGTCCATCAGTATAATCAGGGCAATAACCGAGAGCAGATCAGACATTCCAGGTCTTTCAACAAATAGGTACCATCCCCAGTGGAGTAATCACCCTAATCATGCGGTATGGGAACTCATCCCAACAGCCGATGGCACCTCAAAATCCTCCTCCGGTGACTACTTCAGCACCCTCCGGACCTTGGTAGATGACACGCTCAATAAAATGGCTGCACAAATGGCTGCACAAAATCTGATTTCAGCAGCAAATAGGACAGTTCCAGCCGCATTCCAGGCCTCACAGGCACAATTTCAGCAGAGAACGGATCGCGAGTATTCAGGCATTGCATACACAGATTGGACAGAGATGGCTACGAGACATAAATAATATAAAGCAAGGTCAAGGAACAACCCCGCTGCCAAAGACACTGCCAGTGATCAATCCTAATGCCTCCAACCCCAATGTGAGTTCTATATCTCCGAGGTCCGGAAAGGTTGTTGAGGCCACTCCGGAAAGAATGAAGAAACTATGAAGGCTACTCCCGAGCCTCTTGTTGAAGTTACTCCCGAGCCTGTGGTTGAAGTTGAAACTAAGAGAGTGTATAGACCACCCATTCCATTCCCACACGGAATCCGAGAAAAATTTGAAGAGTGGTGGTGAAGATAAAGAGAAGGCAATTCTTGATGTGTTAAGAAAGGTTGGTGTTAATATCCCTCGTTGGATATGATCAAGCAAGTGCCCAGATATGCCAAATTTCTCAAGGACCTATGCACCAACAAGAGGACGATGAAGACTAATGAGAGGGTTGACTTGGGAAGAAATGTCTCACCGCTTATCCGGTCCCGAGCGAGAAAGAGTTGTTGCTTTCACCCGTGCACTCGCCACCGAAGTGCAAGGATCCCAGAGCACCTTCACTATCCCATGCACTATTGGGGACAAGAAGTTTGAAAACTGCATGTTGGACTTGGGAGCATCTATCAATGTCATGCCTACCTCCATCTTTAACAAACTGGATCTTGGTCCTTTGAAGTACCACAGGTATCACCATTCGGTTGGCCAAGGACTGTGCCGCCCATGGGAATGGTGGAAGATGTACTAGTGCAAGTTGATGATCCGATCTTCCCAACTGATTTCTACATCTTGGACATGGCAAAGCGAGACACATTCCAAGTAATTCACCAATCATCCTGGGGTAGGCCATTCATGAAGACAGCCAAGACTAACATTGATGTGGGTGATGGAACCATGTCTATGAAGTTTGGGGATATAGTTGCAAAGTTCAACATATTTGATGCCATGAAACATCCAGCGGAAGAGCACTCTGTATTCCACATTGAGCTGGTATCTGAGACTATTGAGGATAACCATGAGAACTTGTTTTCTAATTTTCCACTTAATTCTGGGCTGTGATGATATTCTTTCTTTTCTTGATTGTACTAACGCTAACCATTTTGTGGTTTGTCTTGAGATTGCTGCATGTTTAGCGGTGATAAGATTGTCGGTGCAAGTGGATGAGAAACATGAAGAAGATGAAGGAGCACTGGAGGCCCTCTCTACCTCTTTGGACTTAGAGCGCAAGGAATGGGATCCGGTGACAGCTCCCGCTTACACCGCACTTGATCGGGGAGTACTCTTTTCCTTTCCCTCACTATGATCTTATAATTCTGTTGTTCATTGGGGACAATGCATGTTTTAAGTGTGGGGGAGGGAATTAGTTGTAGTTTTTCTCTTCTTTGAATAAAGTTTTCTTTTCTTTGAATAAAGCTCCTGAATAATTTGAGAAGCTCAGGAGCATTTGTGTGTTGAGTCTTTTGATTGGCAAGTTTGTTAGATTTTGATTGATGTTGCACTGATTGCTTGCATGATTGATATGTGATGATCCCCCCCTAGGCTGAAAAATTTGAAAAATTTTTGTGATTCCCATGTGAAATTGAAAACTGAACTTTGGGATTTTGTTATGATAGCATGATGAATGATAAGTTTGGGGTGATAGGGAGCACACACTAGGGATAGTATCTCTGTTCAAATAATTTGCAAATAATGTCCAGGTGAGGTTTTGAGCCTCCAACATGTTTTAAAATGTGTGAAAATCACTTTCAAGTTACACTTCCCTGGATTTGATTGAATCTCTTTTTGGTTTGCATGATTATATGTGAGTAGCAAATGATTTAGGCAGTTTCTTTGTAAATAGCTACTTGGCCTGAATAAACTAATTCCTTTTGCATGTTCCCTAGTTAGCCCTTTTGAGCCTATTAGCCTATTAGTTCTTGATAACCTAATGTTATAAGCCCAAAAATCTGGAAAACCATGTTAACCCGATCTTAGGATTAGGAGAGCATGTAATCTTAGAATGGGTGCAAGAACTAAAGTTTGGGGTGACTACATGGTGTAATATGTTGTTGGGATTGGAAAAAAAAAGAAAAAAAGAAAAAAAAAGAGTTGGAGCCAAAAAGCTTGTGAAAAAAAAATGATGAAAAAGGTGTACAAATATTGAAAAAAAAAAGAAGAAAAAAGAAAGAAATAAAAAGAGCTGTAGCCACCCAGAAATGTAAAGAAAAAAATAAAGAAAGGAGCTTGAGTGAATTTCTATGTGTAAATATAGTTCATGCTCTCTTAGTTCCTAGGGTCTTCAGCTTAGTTCCTTTTGTATATCCTACCCTTAGCCAGGCCCCATTACAACCCAATAAAGACCTTTTGATGTTGCTTGCATGTTTTCTGTGGGAACCATTTTGAGGTGAAAAGCAAATTTTTGGGAAGTGTACTTGAAAAGTGAAACTGAGTGCAAGTTGTTAGCCTGACATAAACTGAGTGACTGAGTGAACATAAATTTCCCTTGTGAGGAAGGCAGTTGTTTGATTTTGGTGATCTCCCTTTTATGTGTGACTTAGATTCCCTGCTTAGATTTCTGATTGTTTTCATGATGAAACTCTCAATTGTTTGGAATAAATGAATGTGGGGATTGCTCTGTTTGAAAAGGGGGAAACAATGAAGAAAAATTGTCTTTGAAGTTGCTTGAATTTGTGCAATGTTGGTTGAATCTTTTAAGCTTGCCAGGTCCTGAGTCTTTTTGATTTTTGAGTCTTAGTTTGCTTGGGGACAAGCAAAGTTTAAGTTTGGGGTATTTTGATAAGCCTCTGGCTCATCTAGTTTTATAGCTAGTATGACCAGGGTTTTGTGCAAATTATATCGTATTTTCACCCAAATTAGATTAGATTGTCCTCAAGCAAGGTTTTGAGTCTCTAGAGTAGTTTTAAGTTAATTTAGCTAGTTTTAAGTAAAAATAATACACTTATGCTTATTTCCTTGTTTTCAGGTTAAGTAGAAGTTGAGAAAATAAAGAACAGGGGATTCGCCCCGCGAAAGCCATGCTCGCCTCGCGACCCCGAAGCCTGACTGTTCCAAGAAATTGCTAAGTCTCTGGGTCGCCTCGCGAAGAAGGTCTCGCCCCGCGAGTCTTCCAAACCTGAAAAAGTCAGAGACGATCACGGCTTGCCCGTGTTGAAGGTCATGGCCGTGGCAGTTTTGAAGCTGAAGAGTCTCGCCACGCGAGAATCACTTCGCCTCGCGAGAATGCCAAGGGTTGCTGACAGTTCATGAAATTCGCCTCGCGAATGGTTGTTCGCCTCGCGAGCCCTCTGAATTCTGAAATTGTATAAAAGGCTGTTCTGAATATTTTGTAGGGACTCTTGCTTCTCCATTGTTTAGTTTTACATTTTTCTGCGTAATTTCGTTTGCCATGGAGCACTAAGTCCTAGGATTAGTCTACTGTTTGAGGATCCTATATACTTGAGGTTATGTAAATCCCTATTTTAATTGCTTTTCCCTTTTCAATATCATATTGCATATTTCTCATTGGTTATTTTTGAGTGTGTAATATTGTATTGATTTGTTTCGATGATGTAAATTTCCTATACATAATCGCGTTTGTTAATTCGCGTGTGTTCATTCATGATCGTTTGATCATGAGCGCTTAATCCCGTTTGTTATTTCGGGAATAGGAATTTGCATCCATAGTAGCAATTACGTTGTTAGTTGTTATCAGAATCGAAAGGGGATTAGAATCGCTTAGGGCTTGGGTTACATTAACCAAGGATAGTAAGGAATTCTTTGATGAGATTAATCGTTGTTTGATAATTGACAATCCCTTTTCAACTGCCTTAGTTTTGATTGCTCTGTTTTGTTTGTTTCTTAATTGCAATCCAATCCAAACCCCCCCCCCAAAACTGAATTTTTTGTGAAAGATAATATTCTCAGAGTCCTTAGAGACGACATTCAAGTTGTCGCACTATACTACACTTTTAAACCCGCTAGTCCTTTTTGGCGCGTGCGCGACAGCGCGACCACGGACCCCTAAACACATTAGCTAGAGGTGGTTTTCAGTACTTCATCACATTTACTGATGATTTCAGTAGATATGGATTTGTGTATCTTATGAAACATAAATCGGAATCCTTTGAAAACTTCAAGGAATTCAAAAATGAGGTACAAAACCAACTTGGTAAAAATATTAAAACTCTTCGATCAGATCGAGGTGGTGAATATTTGAGCCTAGAGTTTGATGATCATCTGAGAGAGTGTGGAATTTTATCTCAACTCACTCCACCTGGAACACCACAATGGAATGGTGTTTCTGAGAGGAGAAATCGAACCTTGTTGGACATGGTTCGGTCTATGATGAGTCATGCAAACCTTCCAAACTCTTTCTGGGGACATGCTCTATTAACAGCAGCTTTTACACTTAACCGTGTTCCATCCAAAACGGTAGAAAAGACACCATATGAGATATGGACAGGTAGACGACCCAGCATGTCTTTTATGAAGATTTGGGGTTGTGAAGCATATGTAAAACGTCAAGTTTCTAATAAGCTTGATCCCAAATCTAATAAATTCTTATTTGTGGGGTATCCCAAAGAAACCAAGGGATACTATTTCTATAATCCTTCCGAAGGCAAAGTGTTTGTCGCACGGACTGGTGTATTCCTAGAAAAAGAGTTTATCTCCATAGGAACCAGTGGGAGGAAGATAGAACTTGAAGAAATTCAAGAATCACAGAGTAGTGACCTACCATTGGTAGAACAAGAGCAACCTTCACAAAATGCTGTGGAGGAACAACCTGCTCCAGTAGCACAAGACCAGTGTAGGTCTAACAGGATACGTCATGCCAAAAAAACATAGCTAGATAGCATCATGCAAGCAATAATATTACCTGCAGAGAAGAAAAACTATGAACCAGCAACACAATAAAGAGTTCTTTTCTTGGTTACCTGCAGAGAAGAAAAACTATGAACCAGCAACACAATAATACTTCTTTGCTTGAGTAATTCCTCTTCAACACAATAATCTGCAGCACCACAAATGCAAGAAACAACAACATACAAAAAGGACAATAAGAAAGAGCCTACATGCTTAATGAGGCCCTGGAAAACAGAGAAAGAATGTCAAAAAACATAGCTAGATTGCATCATGCAAGCAATAAAGCTACATGCGGAGAAGAAAAACTATGAACCAGCAACACAATAAAGAGTTCTTTTCTTGGTTACCATCAGAGAAGAAAAACTATGAACCATCAACACAATAATACTTCTTTGCTTGAGTAATTCCTCTTCAACACAATAATCTGCTGCACAACAGATGCAAAAAACAAGAACATACAAAAAGGACAATAAGGAAGAGCCTACACGTATAATAAAGCCCTGGAAAACTGAGAAAGATGCCAAAAAAACAAAGCTAGATAGCGTCTTGCAAGTAATAGTGCTACCTGCGGAGAAGAAAAACTATGAACCAGGAACACAATAAAGAGTTCTTTTCTTGCTTACCTGTAGAGAATAAAAACTATGAACCAGCAACACAATAAAGAGTTCTTTTCTTGGTTACCTGCAGAGAAGAAAAACTATGAACCATCAACACAATAATACTTCTTTGCTTGAGTAATTCCTCTTCAACATAATAATCTGCAGCACTACTAATGCAAGAAACAAGAACATACAAAAAGGACCATAACAAAGTGCCTACAAGCATAATGAGGCCCTGGAAAAGAGAGAAAGAATGCCAAAAAACATAGCTAGATAGCATCATGCAAGCAATGATGCTACCTGCAGAGAAGAAAAACTATGAACCGGCAACACAATAAAGAGTTCTTTTCTTGGTTTCCTACAGAGAAGAAAAACTATGAACCAGTAACACAAGAATACTTCTTTGCTTGAGTAATGCTTCTTCAACACAATAATCTGCAGCACAACAGATACAATAAACAAGAACATACAAAAAGCACAATAAGGAAGAGCCTACATGCTTAACGAGGCCCTGGAAAACAGAGAAAGAATGCCAAAAAACATAGCTACATAGCATCATGCAAGCAATAATGCTACCTGCAGAGAAGAAAAACTATGAACCAGCAACACAATAAAGAGTTCTTTTCTTGGTTACCTGCAGAGAAGAAAAACTATGAACCAGCAACACAATAATACTTCTTTGCTTGAGTAATGCTTCTTCAACACAATAATCTGCAGCACAACAGATGCAAGAAACAAGAACATACAAAAAGGACAATAAGAAAGAGCCTACATGCATAATGAGGCCCTGGAAAACAGAGAAAGAATGCCAAAAAACATAGCTTGATTGCATCATGCAAGCAATAATGCAACCTGCGGAGAAGAAAAACTATGAACCAGCAACACAATAAAGAGTTCTTTTCTTGGTTACCATCAGAGGAGAAAAACTATGAACCATCAACACAATAGTACTTCGTTGCTTGAGTAATTCCTCTTCAACACAATAATCTGCAGCACAACAGATGCAAAAAACAAGAACATACAAAAAGGACAATAAGGAAGAACCTACACGTATAATGAAGCCCTGGAAAACTGAGAAAGATGCCAAAAAAACAAAGCTAGAAAGCATCATGCAAGCAATAACGCTACATGCGGAGAAGAAAAACTTTGAACCAACAACACAATAAAGAGTTATTTTCTTGCTTACCTGCAGAGAATAAAAACTATGAACCAGCAACACAATAAAGAGTTATTTTCTTGGTTACCTGCAGAGAAGAAAAACTATGAACCAGCAACACAATAATACTTCTTTGCTTGAGTAATTCCTCTTCAACACAATAATCTGCAGCACTACTAATGCAAGAAACTAGAACATACAAAAAGGACCACAACAAAGTGCCTACACGCATAATGAGGCCCTGGAAAACAGAGAAAGAACGCCAAAAAACATAGCTAGATAGCATCATGCAAGCAATGATGCTACCTGCAGAGAAGAAAAACTATGAACCAGCAACACAATAAAGAGTTCTTTTCTTGGTTACCTGCAGAGAAGAAAAACTATGAACCAGTAACACAATAATACTTCTTTGCTTGAGTAATGCTTCTTCAAAACAATAATCTGCAGCACAACAGATGCAATAAACAAGAACATACAAAAAGCACAATAAGGAAGAGCCTACACGCTTAACGAGGCCCTGGAAAACAGAGAAAGAATGCCAAAAAACAAAGCTAGATAGCATCATGCAAGCAATACTGCTACCTGCAGAGAAGAAAAACAATGAACCAGCAACACAATAAAGAGTTCTTTTCTTGGTTACCTGCAGAGAAGAAAAACTATGAACCAGCAACACAATAATACTTCTTTGCTTGAGTAATGCTTCTTCAACACAATAATCTGCAACACAACAGATGCAAGAAACAAGAACATACAAAAAGGACAATAAGAAAGAGCCTACATGCATAAGGAGGCCCTAGAAAACAGAGAAGGAATACCAAAAAACATAGCTAGATTGCATCATGCAAGCAATAATGCTACCTGCGGAGAAGAAAAACTATGAACCAGCTACACAATAAAGAGTCCTTTTCTTGGTTACATGCAGAGAAGAAAAACTATGAACCAGCAACACAATAATACTTCTTTGCTTGAGTAATGCTTCTTCAACACAATAATCTGCAACACAACAGATGCAAGAAACAAGAACATACAAAAAGGACAATAAGAAAGAGCCTACATGCATAATGAGGCCCTGGAAAACAGAGAAGGAATGCCAAAAAAGATAGCTAGATTGCATCATGCAAGCAATAATGCTACCTGCGGAGAAGAAAAACTATGAACCAGCTACACAATAAAGAGTCCTTTTCTTGGTTACATGCAGAGAAGAAAAACTATGAACCAGCAACACAATAATACTTCTTTGCTTGAGTAATGCTTCTTCAACACAATAATCTGCAACACAACAGATGCAAGAAACAAGAACATACAAAAAGGACAATAAGAAAGAGCCTACATGCATAATGAGGCCCTGGAAAACAGAGAAGGAATGCCAAAAAACATAGCTAGATTGCATCATGCAAGCAATAATGCTACCTGCGGAGAAGAAAAACTATGAACCAGCAACACAATAAAGAGTCCTTTTCTTGGTTACCATCAGAGAAGAAAAACTATGAACCAGCAACACAATAGTACTTCTTTGCTTGAGTAATTCCTCTTCAACACAATAATCTGCAGCACAACAGATGCAAAAAACAAGAACATACAAAAAGGACAATAAGGAAGAGCCTACACGTATAATGAAGCCCTGGAAAACTGAGAAAGATGCCAAAAAAACAAAGCTAGATAGCATCATGCAAGTAATAATGCTACCTGCGGAGAAGAAAAACTATGAACCAACAACACAATAAAGAGTTCTTTTCTTGCTTACCTGCAGAGAATAAAAACTATGAACCAGCAACACAATAAAGAGTTCTTTTCTTGGTTACCTGCAGAGAAGAAAAACTATGAACCAGCAACACAATAATACTTCTTTGCTTGAGTAATTCCTCTTCAACACAATAATCTGCAGCACTACTAATGCAAGAAACAAGAACATACAAAAAGGACCACAACAAAGTGCCTACACGCATAATGAGGCCCTGGGAAACAGAGAAAGAATGCCAAAAAACATAGCTAGATAGCATCACGCAAGCAATGATGCTACCTGCAGAGAAGAAAACCTATGAACCAGCAACACAATAAAGAGTTCTTTTCTTGGTTACCTGCAGAGAAGAAAAACTATGAACCAGTAACACAATAATACTTCTTTGTTTGAGTAATGCTTCTTCAACACAATAATCTGCAGCACAACAGATGCAATAAACAAGAACATACAAAAAGCACAATAAGGAAGAGCCTACACGCTTAACGAGGCCCTGGAAAACAAAGAAAGAATGCCAAAAAACATAGCTAGATAGCATCATGCAAGCAATAATGCTACCTTTAGAGAAGAAAAACTATGAACCAGCAACACAATAAAGAGTTCTTTTCTTGGTTACCTGCAGAGAAGAAAAACTATGAACCAGCAACACAATCATACTTCTTTGCTTGAGTAATACTTCTTCAACACAATAATCTGCAACACAACAGATGCAAGAAACGAGAACATACAAAAAGGACAATAAGAAAGAGCCCACATGCTTAATGAGGCCCTGGAAAACAGAGAAAGAATGCCAAAAAACATAGCTAGATTGCATCTTGCAAGAAATCATGTTACCTGCAGAGAAGAAAAACTATGAACCAGCAACACAATAAAGAGTTCTTTTCTTGGTTACCTGCAGAGAAGAAAAACTATGAACCAGCAACACAATAATACTTCTTTGCTTGAGTAATTCCTCTTCAACACAATAATCTGCTGCACAACAGATGCAAAAAACAAGAACATACAAAAAGGACAATAAGAAAGAGCCTAAACGGATAATGAAGCCCTGGAAAACAGAGAAAGAATGCCAAAAAACATAGCTAGATAGCATCATGCAAGCAATAACGCTACCTGCGGAGAAGAAAAACTATGAACAAGCAACACAAGAAATAGTTCTTTTCTTGCTTACCGCCAGAGAATAAAAACTATGAACCAGCAACACAATAAAGAGTTCTTTTCTTAGTTACCTGCAGAGAAGAAAAACTATGAACCAGCAACACAATAATACTTCTTTGCTTGAGTAATTCCTCTTCAACACAATAATCTGCAGCACTACTAATGTAAGAAACAAGAACATACAAAAAGGACCATCACAAAGTGCCTACACGCATAATGAGGCCCTGTAAAACAGAGAAAGAATGCCAAAAAACATAGCTAGATAGCATCATGCAAGCAATGATGCTACCTGCAGAGAAGAAAAACTATGAACCAGCAACACAATAAAGAGTTCTTTTCTTGGTTACCTGCAGAGAAGAAAAACTATGAACCAGTAACACAATAATACTTCTTTGCTTGAGTAATGCTTCTTCGACACAATAATCTGCAGCACAACAGATGCAACAAACAAGAACATACAAAAAGCACAATAAGGAAGAGCCTACACGGTTAACGAGGCCCTGGAAAACAGAGAAAGAATGCCAAAAACCATAGCTAGATAGCATCATGCAAGCAATAATGCTACCTTTAGAGAAGAAAAACTATGAACCAGCAACACCATAAAGAGTTCTTTTCTTGGTTACCTGCAGAGAAGAAAAACTATGAACCAGCAACACAATCATACTTCTTTGCTTGAGTAATACTTCTTCAAAACACTAATCTGCAACACAACAGATGCAAGAAACGAGAACATACAAAAAGGACAATAAGAAAGAGCCCACATGCATAATGAGGCCCTGGAAAACAGAGAAAGAATGCCAAAAAACATAGCTAGATTGCATCATGCTAGCAATCATGTAACCTGCAGAGAAGAAAAACTATGAACCAGCAACACAATAAAGAGTTCTTTTCTTGGTTACCTGCAGAGAAGAAAAACTTTGAACCAGCAACACAATAATACTTCTTTGCTTGAGTAATTCCTCTTCAACACAATAATCTGCAGCACAACAGATGCAAAAAACAAGAACATACAGAAAGGACAATAAGAAAGAGCCTACACGGATAATGAAGCCCTGGAAAACAGAGAAAGAATGCCAAAAAACATAGCTAGATAGCATCATGCAAGAAATAACACTACCTGCGGAGAAGAAAAACTATGAACCAGCAACACAATAAATAGTTCTTTTGTTGCTTACCTGCAGAGAAGAAAAACTATGAACCAATAACACAACAATACTTCTTTGCTTGAGTAATGCTTCTTCAACACAATAATCTGCTGCACAACAGATGATAGAAACAAGAACATACAAAAAGGACCATAACAAAGTGCCTACACGCATAATGAGGCCCTGGAAAACAGAGAAAGAATGCCAAAAAACATAGCTAGATAGCATCATGCAAGCAATAATGCTACCTGCAGAGAAGAAAAACTATGAACCAACAACACAATAAAGAGTTCTTTTCTTGCTTTCCTGCAGAGAAGAAAAACTATGAACGAGCAACACAATAATACTTCTTTGATTGAGTAATGCTTCTTCCACACAATAATCTGCAGCACAACAGATGCAAGAAACTAGAACATACAAAAAGGACCATAACAAAGTGCCTACACGCATAATGAGGCCCTGGAAAACAGAGAAAGAATGCCAAAAAACATAGCAAGATAGCATCATGCAAGCAATAATGCTACCTGCAGAGAAGAAAAACTATGAACCAACAACACAATAAAGAGTTCTTTTCTTGGTTACCTGCAGAGAAGAAAAACTATGAACCAGCAACACAACAATACTTCTTTGCTTGACTAATGCTTCTTCAACACAATAATCTGCAGCACAACAGATGCAAGAAACAACAACATACAAAAAGGACCATAACAAAGTGCCTACATGCATAATGAGGCCCAGGAAAACAGAGAAAGAATGCGAAAAAACATAGCTAGATAGCATCATGCAAGCAATAATGCTACCTGCAGAGAAGAAAACCTATGAACCAGCAAGACAATAAAAGAGTTCTTTTCTTGGTTACCTGCAGAGAATCAAAACTATGAACCAGCAACACAATAATACTTCTTTGCTTGAGTAATGCTTCTTCAACAGAATAATCTGCAGCACCACAAATGCAAGAAATAACAACATACAAAAAGGACAATAAGAAAGTGCCTACACGCATAATGAGGCCCAGGAAAACAGAGAAAGAATGCGAAAAAACATAGCTAGATAGCATCATGCAAGCAATAATGCTACCTGCAGAGAAGAAAAACTATGAACCAACAACACAATAAAGAGTTCTTTTCTTGGTTACCTGCAGAGAAGAAAAACTATGAACCAGCAACACAACAATACTTCTTTGCTTGAGTAATGCTTCTTCACCACAATAATCTGCAGCACAACAGATGCAAGAAACAAGAACATACAAAAAGGACAATAAGAAAGAACCTACACACATAATGAGGCCCTGGAAAATAGAGAAAGAATGCCAAAAAACATAGCTAGATAGCATCATGCAAGCAATAATGCTACATGCGGAGAAGAAAAACTATGAACCAGCAACACAATAAAGTGTTCTTTTCTTGGTTACCTGCAGAGAAGAAAAGCAATGAACCAGCAACACAACAATACTTCTTTGCTTGAGTAATGCTTCTTCAACACAATAATCTGCTGCACTATAAATGCAAGAAACAAGAACATACAAAAAGGACAATAAGAAAGTGCCTACACGCATAATGAAGCCATGGAAAACAGAGAAAGAATGCCAAAAAACATAGCAAGATAGCATCATGCAAGCAATAATGCTACCTGCAGAGAAGAAAAACTATGAACCAACAACACAATAAAGAGTTCTTTTCTTGGTTACCTGCAGAGAAGAAAAACTATGAACCAGCAACACAATAATACTTCTTTGCTTGAGTAATGCTTCTTCAACACCATAATCTACAACACAACTGATACAAGAAACAAGAACATACAAAAAGGATAATAAGAAAGAGCCTACATGCATAATGAGGCCCTGGAAAACAGAGAAAGAATGCCAAAAAACATAGCTAGATAGCATCATGCAAGCAATAATGCTACCTGCAGAGAAGAAAAACTATGAACTAGCAACACAATAAAGTGTTCTTTTCTTGGTTACCTGCAGGGAAGAAAAACTATGAACCAGCAACACAATATTACTTCTTTGCTTGAGTAATGCTTCTTCAACACAGTAATCTGCAACACAACATATGCAAGAAACAAGAACATACAAAAAGGACAATAAGAAAGAGCCTACATGCATAATAAGGCCCTAGAAAACAGAGAAAGAATGCCAAAAAACATAGCTAGATTGCATCATGCAAGCAATAATATTACCTGCAGAGAAGAAAAACTATGAACCAGCAACACAATATAGAGTTCTTTTCTTGGTTACCTGCAGACAAGAAAAACTATGAACCAGCAACACAATAATACTTCTTTGCTTGAGTAATTCCTCTTCAACACAATAATCCGCAGCACAACAGATGCAAAAAAACAAGAACATACAAAAAGGACAATAAGAAAGAGCCTACACGTATAATGAATCCCTGGAAAAGTGAGAAAGATGCCAAAAAAACAAGCTAGATAGCATCATGCAAGTAAAAATGCTACCTGCGGAGAAGAAAAACTATCAACCAGCAACACAATAAAGAGTTCTTTTCTTGCTTACCTGCAGAGAATAAAAACTATGAACCAGCAAAACAATAATACTTCTTTTCTTGAGTAATGCTTCTTCAACACAATAATCTGCAGCACTACAAATGCAAGAAACAAGAACATACAAAAAGGACCATAACAAAGCGCCTACACGCATAATGAGGCCCTGGAAAACAGAGAAAGAATGCAAAAAAAACATAGCTAGATAGCATCATGCAAGCAATAATGCTACCGGCAGAGAAGAAAAACTATGAACTAGCAACACAATAAAGAGTTCTTTTCTTGGTTACCTGCATAGAAGAAAAACTATGAACCAGCAACACAACAATACTTCTTTGCTTGAGTAATGCTTCTTCAACACAATAATGCAAAGACAAAGAGATGCAAGAAACAAGAACATACAAAAAGGACAATAAGAAAGAGCCTACACGCATAACGAGGCCCTGGAAAACAGAGAAAGAATGCCAAAAAACATAGCTAGATAGCATCATGCAAGCAATAATGCTACCTGCAGAGAAGAAAAACTATGAACCGGCAACACAATAAAGAGTTCTTTTCTTGGTTACCTGCTGGGAAGAAAAACTATGAACCAGCAACACAGTAATACTTCTTTGCTTGAGTAATGCATCTTCAACACAATAATCTGCAACACAACAGATGCAAGAAACAAGAACATGCAAAAAGGACAATAAGAAAGAGCCTTCATGCATAATAAGGCCCTGGAAAACAGAGAAAGAATGCCAAAAAACATAGCTAGATTGCATCATGCAAGCAATAATATTACCTGCAGAGAAGAAAAACTATTAACCAACAACACAATAAAGAGTTATTTTCTTGGTTACCTGCAGACAAGAAAAACAATGAACCAGCAACACAATAATACTTCTTTGCTTGAGTAATTCCTCTTCAACACAATAATCTGCAACACAACAGATGCAAAAAAAAGAACATACAAAGAGGACAATAAGAAAGAGCCTACACGTATAATGAAGCCCTGGAAAACTGAGAAAGATGCCAAAAAAACAAAGCTAGATAGAATCATGCAAGTAATAATGCTACCTGCGGAGAAGAAAAACTATGAACCAGCAACACAATAGAGTTCTTTTCTTGCTTACCTGTAGAGAATAAAAACTATGAACCAGCAACACAATAATACTTCTTTGCTTGAGTAATGATTCTTCAACACAATAATCTGCAGCACTACAAATGCAAGAAACAAGAACATACAAAAAGGACCATAACAAAGTGCCTACACGCATAATGAGGCCCTGGAAAACAGAGAAAGAATGCCAAAAAACATAGCTAGATAGCATCATGCAAGGAATAATGCTAACTGCAGAGAAGAAAAACTATGAACCAGCAACACAATAAAGAGTTCTTTTCTTGGTTACCTGCAGAGATGAAAAACTATTAACCAGCAACACAATAATACTTCTTTGCTTGAGTAATTCCTCTTCAACACAATAATCTGCAGAACAACAGATGCAAAAAACAGTAACATACAAAAAGGACAATAAGAAAGAGCCTACACGAATAATGAAGTCCTGGAACACTGAGAAAGATTTTAAAAATACATAGCTAGATAGCAACATGCAAGTAATAATGCTACCTACGGAGAAGAAAAACTATGAACCAGCAACACAATAAAGAGTTCTTTTCTTGCTAACCTGCAGAGAACAAAAACTATCAACCAGCAACACAATAATAATTCTTTGCTTGAGTAATTCCTCTTCAACACAATAATCTGCAGCACAACAGATGCAAAAAACAAGAACATACAAAAAGGACAATAAGAAAGAGCCTGCACGTATAATGAAGCCCTGGAAAACAGAGAAAGAAAGCCAAAAAACATAGCTAGATAGCATCATGCAAGCAATAATGCTACCTGCAGAGAAGAAAAACTAAGAACCAGCAACACAATAATACTTCTTTGCTTGAGTAATGCTTTTTCAACACAATAATCTGCAGCACAACAGATGCAAGAAACAAGAACATACAAAAAGGACAATAAGAAAGAGCCTACACGCATAACGAGGCCCTGGAAAACAGAGAAAGAATGCCAAAAAACATAGCTAGATAGCATCATGCAAGCAATAATGCTACATGCAGAGAAGAAAAACTATGAACCAGCAACATAATAATACTTCTTTGCTTGAGTAATGCTTCTTCAACACAATAATCTGCAGCAAAACAGATGCAAGAAACAAGAACTTAAAAAAAGGACAATAAGATAGAGCCTACATGCATAACGAGGCCGTGGAAAACAGAGAAAGAATGCCAAAAAACATAGCTAGATAGCATCATGCAAGCAATAATGCTACCTGCAGAGAAGAAAAACTATGAACCAGCAACACAATAAAGAGTTCTTTTCTTGGTTACCTGCAGAGAAGAAAAAATATGAACCAGCAACACAACAATACTTCTTTGCTTGAGTAATGCTTCTTCAACACAATAATCTGCAGCATAACAGTTGCAAGAAACAGGAGCATACAAAAAAGGACAATAAGAATGAGCCTACACGCATAATTAGGTCCTGGAAAACAGAGAAGGAATGCCAAAAAACATAACTACTTTTTTGCTTGAGTAATGCTTCTTCATCACAATAATCTGCGGCACACCAGATGCAAGAAACAAGAACATACAAAAAGGACAACAAGAAAGTGCCTACTCGCATAATGAGGCCATGGAAAACAGAGAAAGAATGCGAAAAAACATAGCTAGATAGCATCATGCAAGCAATAATGCTACCAGCAGAGAAGAAAAACTATGAACCAGCAACATAATAAAAGAATTCTTTTCTTGGTTACCTGTAGAGAATAAAAACTATGAACCCGCAACACAATAATACTTCTTTGCTTGAGTAATGCTTCTTCAACACAATAATATGCATATGCAGCACCACAAATGCAAGAAACAACAACATACAAAAAGGACCATAAAATAGTGCCTACACGCATAATGAGGCCCTGGAAAACAGAGAAAGAATGCCAAAAAACATAGCTAGATTGCATCATGCAATCAATAATATTACCTGCAGAGAAGAAAAACTATGAACCAGCAATACAATAAAGAGTTCTTTTCCTGGTTACCTGCAGAGAAGAAAAACTATGAACCAGCAACACAATAATACTTCTTTTCTTGAGTAATTCCTCTTCAACACAATAATCTGCAGCACAACAGATTCAAAAAACAAGAACATACAAAAAGGACAATAAGAAAGTGCCTACACGTATAATGAAGCCCTGGAAAACTGAGAAAGATGCCAAAAAAACATAGCAAGATAGCAACATGCAAGTAATAATGCTACCTACGGAGAAGAAAAACTATGAACCAGCAACAAAATAAATAGTTCTTTTCTTGGTTACCTGCAAAGAACAAAAACCATGAACCTGCAACACAACAATACTTCTTTGCTTGAGTAATGCTTCTTCAACACAATAATCTGCAGCACTACAAATGCAAGAAACAAGAACATACAAAAAGGACCATAACAAAGTGCCTGCACGCATAATGAGGCCGTGGAAAACAGAGAAAGAATGCCAAAAAACATAGCTTGATAGCATCATGCAAGCAATAATGCTACCTGCAGAGAAGAAAAACTATGAACCAGCAACACGATAAAGAGTTCTTTTCTTGGTTACCTGCAGAGATGAAAAACTATGAACCACCAACACAATAATACTTCTTTGCTTGAGTAATGCTTCTTCAACACAATAATCTGCAGCACACCTGATGCAAGAAACAAGAACAAACAAAAAGGACAATAAGAAAGAGCCTACACGCATAATGAGGCCCGGGAAAACAGAGATAGAATGCCAAAAAACGTTGCTAGATAGCATCATGCAAGCAATAATGCCACCTGCAGAGAAGAAAAACTATGAACCAGCAACACAATAAAGAGTTCTTTTCTTGGTTACCTGCAAAGAAGAAAAACTATGAACCAGCAACACAATAATACTTCTTTGCATGAGTAATGCTTCTTCAACACAATAATCTGCAACACAACAGATGCCTGAAACAAGAACATACAAAAAGGACAATAAGAAAGTGCCACATGCATAATGAGGCCATGGAAAACAGAGAAAGAATGCCAAAAAACATAGCTAGATTGCATCATGCAAGCAATAATATTACCTGCAGAGAAGAAAAACTATGAACCAGCAAAACAATAAAGAGTTCTTTTCTTGGTTACATGCAGAGAAGGAAAACTATGAACCAGCAACACAATAATACTTCTTTGCTTGAGTAATTCCTCTTCAACACAATAATCTGCAGCACAACATATGCAAAAAACAAGAACATACAAAAAGGACAATAAGAAAGAGCCTACACGTATAATGAAGCCCTGGAAAACTGAGGAAGTTGCCAAAAAAACATAGCTAGATAGCATCATGCAAGTAATAATGCTACTCAGGAGGAGAAAAACTATGAACCCGCAACACAATAAAGAGTTCTTTTCTTGGTTACCTGCAGAGAAGAAAAAATACGAACCAGCAACACCATAATACTTTTTTGCTTGAGTAATGCTTCTTCAACACAATAATCTGCAGCCCTACAAATGCAAGAAACAAGAACATACAAAAAGGACCATAACAAAGTGCCTACACGCATAATGAGGCCCTGGAAAACAGAGAAAGAATGCCAAAAAACATAACTAGATAGCATAATGCAAGCAAGCATGCTACCTGCAGAGAAGAAAAACTATGAACCAACAACACAATAAATAGCTCTTTTCTTGGTTACCTGCAGAGAAGAAAAACTATGAACCAGCAACACAACAATACTTATTTGCTTGAGTTATGCTTCTTCAACACAATAATTTGCAGCATAACAGATGCAAGAAACAAGAACATACAAAGAAGGACAATAAGAAAGAGCCTACACGCATAATTAGGTCCTGGAAAATAGAGAAGGAATGCCAAAAAACATAGCTAGATTGCATCATGCAAGCAATAATGCTACCTGCAGAGAAGAAAAACTATGAACCAGCAACACAATAAAGAGTTCTTTTCTTGGTTACCTGCAGAGAGAAGAAAAAATATGAACCAGCAACACCATAATACTTTTTTGCTTGAGTAATGCTTCTGCAACACAATAATCTGCGGCACAACAGATGCAAGAAACAAGAACATACAAAAAGGACAATAAGAAAGTGCGTACACGGATAATGAGGCCCTGGAAAACAGAGAAAGAATGCGAAAAAACATAGCTAGATAGCATCATGCAAGCAATATTGCTACCTGCAGAGAAGAAAAACTATTAACCAGCAACACAAAAAAAGAGTTCTTTTCTTGGTTACCTGTAGAGAGTAAAAACTATGAACCAAAGAACACAATAATACTTCTTTGCTTGAGTAATGCTTCTTCAACACAATAATCTGCAGCACCACAAATGCAAGAAACAACAACATACAAAAAGGACCATAAGAAAGTGCCTACACGCATAATGAGGCCCTGGAAAACAGAGAAAGAATGCCAAAAAACATAGCTAGATAGCATCATGCAAGCAATAATGTTACCTGCAGAGAAGAAAAACTATGAACCAGCAACATAATAAAGAGTTCTTTTCTTGGTTACCTGCAGAGAAGAAAAACTATGAACCAACAACATAATAATACTTCTTTGCATGAGTAATGCTTCTTCAACACAATAAACTGTAGCACAACAGATGCAAGAAACAAGAACATACAAAAAGGACAATAAGAAAGAGCCTACACGCATAATGAGGCCGTGCAAAACAGAGAAAGAATGCCAAAAAAACATAGCTAGATAGCATCATGCAAGCAATGATGCTACCTGCAGAGAAGAAAAACTATGAACCAGCAACACAATAAAGAGTTCTTTTCTTGCTAACCTGCAGAGAACAAAAACTATCAACCAGCAACACAATAATACTTCTTTGCTTGAGTAATTCCTCTTCAACACAATAATCTGCAGCACAACAGATGCAAAAAACAAGAACATACAAAAAGGACAATAAGAAAGAGCCTGCACGTATAATGAAGCCCTGGAAAACAGAGAAAGAAAGCCAAAAAACATACCTAGATAGCATCATGCAGGCAATAATGCTACCTGCAGAGAAGAAAAACTATGAACCAGCAACACAATAATACTTCTTTGCTTGAGTAATGCTTCTTCAACACAATAATCTGCAGCACAACAGATGCAAGAAACAAGAACATACAAAAAGGACAATAAGAAAGAGCCTACACGCATAACGAGGCCCCGGAAAATAGAGAAAGAATGCCAAAAAACATAGCTAGATAGCATCTTGCAAGCAATAATGCTACATGCAGAGAAGAAAAACTATGAACCAAAGAACATAATAATACTTCTTTGCTTGATTAATGCTTCTTCAACACAATAATCTGCAGCAAAAAATATGCAAGAAACAAGAACTTAAAAAAAGGACAATAAGATAGAGCCTACATGCATAACGACGCCGTGGAAAACAGAGAAAGAATGCCAAAAAACATAGCTAGATAGCATCATGCAAGCAATAATGCTACCTGCAGAGAAGAAAAACTATGAACCAAAGAACACAATAAAGAGTTCTTTTCATGGTTACTCGCAGAGAAGAAAAAATATGAACCAAAGAACACAACAATACTTCTTTGCTTGAGTAATGCTTCTTCAACACAATAATCTGCAGATAACAATGTAAAGAAACAAGAGCATACAAAAAAGGACAATAAGAAAGAGCCTACACGCATAATTAGGTCCTGGAAAACAGAGAAGGAATGCCAAAAAACATAACTAGATAGCATCATGCAAGCAATAATGCTACCTGCAGAGAAGAAAAATTATGAACCAGCAACACAATAAAGAGTTCTTTTCTTGGTTACCTGCAGAGAAGAAAAAATATGAACCAGAAAGACCATAATACTTTTTTGCTTGAGTAATGCTTCTTCATCACAATAATCTGCGGCACAACAGATGCAAGAAACAATAACATACAAAAAGGACAACAAGAAAGTGCCTACTCGCATAATGAGGCCATGGAAAACAGAGAAAGAATGCGAAAAAACATAGCTAGATAGCATCATGCAAGCAATAATGCTACCTGCAGAGAAGAAAAACTATGAACCAGCAACACAATAAAAGAGTTCTTTTCTTGGTTACCTGCAGAGAATAAAAACTATGAACCCGCAACACAATAATACTTCTTTGCTTGAGTAATGCTTCTTCAACACAATAATATGCATATGCAGCACCACAAATGCAAGAAACAACAACATACAAAAAGGACCATAAAATAGTGCCTACACGCATAATGAGGCCCTGGAAAACAGAGAAAGAATGCCAAAAAACATAGCTAGATTGCATCATGCAAGCAATAATATTACCTGCAGAGAAGAAAAACTATGAACCAGCAATACAACAAAGAGTTCTTTTCCTGGTTACCTGCAGAGAAGAAAAACTATGAACCAGCAACACAATAATACTTCTTTTCTTGAGTAATTCCTCTTCAACACAATAATCTGCAGCACAACAGATTCAAAAAACAAGAACATACAAAAAGGACAATAAGAAAGTGCCTACACGTATAATGAAGCCCTGGAAAACTGAGAAAGATGCCAAAAAAACATAGCAAGATAGCAACATGCAAGTAATAATGCTACCTACGGAGAAGAAAAACTATGAACCAGCAACAAAATAAATAGTTCTTTTCTTGGTTACCTGCAAAGAACAAAAACCATGAACCTGCAACACAACAATACTTCTTTGCTTGAGTAATGCTTCTTCAACACAATAATCTGCAGCACTACAAATGCAAGAAACAAGAACATACAAAAAGGACCATAACAAAGTGCCTGCACGCATAATGAGGCCGTGGAAAACAGAGAAAGAATGCCAAAAAACATAGCTTGATAGCATCATGCAAGCAATAATGCTACCTACAGAGAAGAAAAACTATGAACCAGCAACACGATAAAGAGTTCTTTTCTTGGTTACCTGCAGAGATGAAAAACTATGAACCACCAACACAATAATACTTCTTTGCTTGAGTAATGCTTCTTCAACACAATAATCTGCAGCACACCTGATGCAAGAAACAAGAACAAACAAAAAGGACAATAAGAAAGAGCCTACACGCATAATGAGGCCCGGGAAAACAGAGATAGAATGCCAAAAAACGTTGCTAGATAGCATCATGCAAGCAATAATGCCACCTGCAGAGAAGAAAAACTATGAACCAGCAACACAATAAAGAGTTCTTTTCTTGGTTACCTGCAAAGAAGAAAAACTATGAACCAGCAACACAATAATACTTCTTTGCATGAGTAATGCTTCTTCAACACAATAATCTGCAACACAACAGATGCCTGAAACAAGAACATACAAAAAGGACAATAAGAAAGTGCCACATGCATAATGAGGCCATGGAAAACAGAGAAAGAATGCCAAAAAACATAGCTAGATTGCATCATGCAAGCAATAATATTACCTGCAGAGAAGAAAAACTATGAACCAGCAAAACAATAAAGAGTTCTTTTCTTGGTTACATGCAGAGAAGAAAAACTATGAACCAGCAACACAATAATACTTCTTTGCTTGAGTAATTCCTCTTCAACACAATAATCTGCAGCACAACAGATGCAAAAAACAAGAACATACAAAAAGGACAATAAGAAAGAGCCTACACGTATAATGAAGCCCTGGAAAACTGAGGAAGTTGCCAAAAAAACATAGCTAGATAGCATCATGCAAGTAATAATGCTACCTGCGGAGGAGAAAAACTATGAACCTGCAACACAATAAAGAGTTCTTTTCTTGGTTACCTGCAGAGAAGAAAAAATACGAACCAGCAACACCATAATACTTTTTTGCTTGAGTAATGCTTCTTCAACACAATAATCTGCAGCCCTACAAATGCAAGAAACAAGAACATACAAAAAGGACCATAACAAAGTGCCTACACGCATAATGAGGCCCTGGAAAACAGAGAAAGAATGCCAAAAAACATAACTAGATAGCATAATGCAAGCAAGCATGCTACCTGCAGAGAAGAAAAACTATGAACCAACAACACAATAAATAGCTCTTTTCTTGGTTACCTGCAGAGAAGAAAAACTATGAACCAGCAACACAACAATACTTATTTGCTTGAGTTATGCTTCTTCAACACAATAATTTGCAGCATAACAGATGCAAGAAACAAGAACATACAAAGAAGGACAATAAGAAAGAGCCTACACGCATAATTAGGTCCTGGAAAATAGAGAAGGAATGCCAAAAAACATAGCTAGATTGCATCATGCAAGCAATAATGCTACCTGCAGAGAAGAAAAACTATGAACCAGCAACACAATAAAGAGTTCTTTTCTTGGTTACCTGCAGAGAAGAAAAAATATGAACCAGCAACACCATAATACTTTTTTGCTTGAGTAATGCTTCTGCAACACAATAATCTGCGGCACAACAGATGCAAGAAACAAGAACATACAAAAAGGACAATAAGAAAGTGCGTACACGGATAATGAGGCCCTGGAAAACAGAGAAAGAATGCGAAAAAACATAGCTAGATAGCATCATGCAAGCAATATTGCTACCTGCAGAGAAGAAAAACTATTAACCAGCAACACAAAAAAAGAGTTCTTTTCTTGGTTACCTGTAGAGAGTAAAAACTATGAACCAGCAACACAATAATACTTCTTTGCTTGAGTAATGCTTCTTCAACACAATAATCTGCAGCACCACAAATGCAAGAAACAACAACATACAAAAAGGACCATAAGAAAGTGCCTACACGCATAATGAGGCCCTGGAAAACAGAGAAAGAATGCCAAAAAACATAGCTAGATAGCATCATGCAAGCAATAATGTTACCTGCAGAGAAGAAAAACTATGAACCAGCAACATATTAAAGAGTTCTTTTCTTGGTTACCTGCAGAGAAGAAAAACTATGAACCAACAACATAATAATACTTCTTTGCATGAGTAATGCTTCTTCAACACAATAAACTGCAGCACAACAGATGCAAGAAACAAGAACATACAAAAAGGACAATAAGAAAGAGCCTACACGCATAATGAGGCCGTGCAAAACAGAGAAAGAATGCCAAAAAAACATAGCTAGATAGCATCATGCAAGCAATGATGCTACCTGCAGAGAAGAAAAACTATGAACCAGCAACACAATAAAGAGTTCTTTTCTTGCTAACCTGCAGAGAACAAAAACTATCAACCAGCAACACAATAATACTTCTTTGCTTGAGTAATGCTTCTTCAACACAATAATCTGCAGCACTACAAATGCAAGAAACAAGAACATACAAAAAGGACCATAACAAAGTGCCTGCACGCATAATGAGGTCGTGGAAAACAGAGAAAGAATGCCAAAAAACATAGCTTGATAGCATCATGCAAGCAATAATGCTACCTGTAGAGAAGAAAAACTATGAACCAGCAACACGATAAAGAGTTATTTTCTTGGTTACCTGCAGAGAAGAAAAACTATGAACCACCAACACAATAATACTTCTTTGCTTGAGTAATGCTTCTTCAACACAATAATCTGCAGCACACCTGATGCAAGAAACAAGAACAAACAAAAAGGACAATAAGAAAGAGCCTACACGCATAATGAGGCCCGGGAAAACAGAGATAGAATGCCAAAAAACGTTGCTAGATAGCATCATGCAAGCAATAATGCCACCTGCAGAGAAGAAAAACTATGAACCAGCAACACAATAAAGAGTTCTTTTCTTGGTTACCTGCAAAGAAGAAAAACTATGAACCAAAGAACACAATAATACTTCTTTGCATGAGTAATGCTTCTTCAACACAATAATCCGCAACACAACGGATGCCCGAAACAAGAACATACAAAAAGGACAATAAGAAAGTGCCACATGCATAATGAGGCCATGGAAAATCGAGAAAGAATGCCAAAAACATAGCTAGATTGCATCATGCAAGCAATAATATTACCCGCAGAGAAGAAAAACTATGAACCAAAGAAACAATAAAGAGTTCTTTTCTTGGTTACATGCAGAGAAGAAAAACTATGAACCAAAGAACACAATAATACTTCTTTGCTTGAGTAATTCCTCTTCAACACAATAATCACAGACAACAGGATGCAAAAACAAGAACATACAAAAGGACAATAAGAAAGAGCCTACACGTATAATGAAGCCCCAGGAAAACCGAGGAAGTTGCCAAAAACATAGCTAGATAGCATCATGCAAGTAATAATGCTAACTGAGGAGAAAAACTATGAACCTGCAACACAATAAAGAGTTCTTTTCTTGGTTACCTGCAGAGAAGAAAAAATACGAACCAGCAACACCATAATACTTTTTTGCTTGAGTAATGCTTCTTCAACACAATAATCTGCAGCCCTACAAATGCAAGAAACAAGAACATACAAAAAGGACCATAACAAAGTGCCTACACGCATAATGAGGCCCTGGAAAACAGAGAAAGAATGCCAAAAAACATAGCTAGATAGCATAATGCAAGCAAGCATGCTACCTGCAGAGAAGAAAAACTATGAACCAGCAACACAATAAATAGTTCTTTTCTTGGTTACCTGCAGAGAAGAAAAACTATGAACCAGCAACACAACAATACTTATTTGCTTGAGTTATGCTTCTTCAACACAATAATTTGCAGCATAACAGATGCAAGAAACAAGAACATACAAAGAAGGACAATAAGAAAGAGCCTACACGCATAATTAGGTCCTGGAAAATAGAGAAGGAATGCCAAAAAACATAGCTAGATTGCATCATGCAAGCAATAATGCTACCTGCAGAGAAGAAAAACTATGAACCAGCAACACAATAAAGAGTTCTTTTCTTGGTTACCTGCAGAGAAGAAAAAATATGAACCAAAGAACACCATAATACCTTTTTGCTTGAGTAATGCTTCGCAACACAATAATCTGCGACAACAGATGCAAGAAACAAGAACATACAAAAAGGACAATAAGAAAGAAGTGCGTGACACGGAAAATGAGGCCCCGGAAAACAAGAGAAAGAATGCGAAAAAACATAGCTAGATAGCATCATGCAAGCAATAATGCTACCCGCAGAGAAGAAAAACTATTAACCAAAGAACACAAAAAAGAGTTCTTTTCTTGGTTACTGTAGAGAGTAAAACTATGAACCAAAGAACACAATAATACTTCTTTGCTTGAGTAATGCTTCTTCAACACAATAATCTGCAAGACCATAAAGGCAAGAAACAACAACATACAAAAAGGACCATAACAAAGTGCCTACACGCATAAAGAGCCCCTGGAAAACAGAGAAAGAATGCCAAAAAACATAGCTAGATTGCATCATGCAAGCAATAATATTACCTGCAGAGAAGAAAAACTATGAACCAGCAACACAATAAAGAGTTCTTTTCTTGGTTACCTGCAGAGAAGAAAAACTATGAACCAACAACACAATAATACTTCTTTGCATGAGTAATTCCTCTTCAACACAATAATCTGCACCACAACAGATGCAAAAAACAAGAACATACAAAAAGGACAATAAGAAAGAGCCTACACGTATAATGAAGCCCTGGAAAACTGAGAAAGATGCCAAAAAAACATAGCTAGATAGCATCATGCAAGCAATAATATTACCTGCAGAGAAGAAAAACTATGAACCAGCAACACAATAAAGAGTTCTTTTCTTGGTTACCTGCAGAGAAGAAAAACTATGAACCAGCAACACAATAATACTTCTTTGCTTGAGTAATTCCTCTTCAACACAATAATCTGTCGCACCACAAATGCAAGAAACAACAACATACAAAAACGATCTAGAACAAAGTGCCTACATGCATAATGAGGCCCAGGAAAACAGAGAAAGAATGGGAAAAAACATAGCTAGATAGCATCATGCAAGCAATAATGCTACCTGCAGAGAAGAAAAACTATGTACCAGCAACACAATAAAAGAGTTCTTTTCTTGGTTACCTGCAGAGAATAAAAACTATGAACCAGCAACACAACAATACTTCTTTGCTTGAGTAATTATTCTTCAACACAATAATCTACAACACTACAAATGCAAGAAACAAGAACATACAAAAAGGACCATAACAAAGTGCCTACACGCATAACGAGGCCAGAAAACAGAGAAAGAATGCGAAAAACATAGCTAGATAGCATCATGCAAGTAATAATGCTACCGCGAGGAGAAGAAAAACTAAGAACAAGCAACACAATAAAGAGTTCTTTTTTGGTTACCGCAGAGAATAAAAACTATGAACCAGCAACACAACAATACTTCTTTGCTTGAGTAATGCTTCTTCAACACAATAATCTGCAGCACTACAAATGCAAGAAATAACAACATACAAAAAGGACCATAACAAAGTGCCTACACGCATAATGAGGCCCTGGAAAACAGAGAAAGAATGCCAAAAAACATAGCTAGATAGCATCATGCAAGCAATAATGCTACCAGCAGAGAAGAAAAACTATGAACCAGCAACACAATAAATAGTTCTTTTCTTGGTTACCTGCATAGAAGAAAAACTATGAACCAGCAACACAACGATACTTCTTTGCTTGAGTAATGCTTCTTCAACACAATAATCCGCAGCATAACAGAGAAGGAAAACAGAGAAGAAAGAGCCTACACGCATAATAAGAAAGAGCCTACACGCATAATGAGGCCCTGGAAAACAGAGAAGGAATGCCAAAAAACATAGCTAGATAGCATCATGCAAGCAATAATGCTACCTGCAGAGAAGAAAAACTATGAACCAGCAACACAATAAATAGTTCTTTTCTTGTTTACCTGCAGAGAAGAAAAAATATGAACCAGCAACACCATAATACTTTTTTGCTTGAGTAATGCATCTTCAACACAATAATCTGCGGCACAACAGATGCAAGAAACAAGAACATACAAAAAGGACAATAAGAAAGTGCCTACACGCATAATGAGGCCCAGGAAAACAGAGAAAGAATGCGAAAAAACATAGCTAGATAGCATCATGCAAGCAATAATGCTACCTGCAGAGAAGAAAAATATGAACCAGCAACACAATAAAGAGTTCTTTTCTTGGTTACCTGCAGAGAAGAAAAACTATGAACCAACAACACAAAAATACATCTTTGCATGAGTAATTCCTCTTCAACACAATAATCTGCAGCACAACAGATGCAAGAAACAAGAACATACAAAAAGGACAATAAGAAAGAGCCTACACGTATAATGACGCCGTGGAAAACTGAGAAAGATTCCAAAAAAACATAGCTAGATAGCATCATGCAAGCAATAATATTACCTGCAGAGAAGAAAAACTATGAACCAGCAAAACAATAAAGAGTTCTTTTCTTGACTACCTGCAGAGAAGAAAAACTATGAACCAGCAACACAATAATACTTCTTTGCTTGAGTAATTCCTCTTCAACACAATAATCCGCAGCACCACAAATGCAAGAAACAACAACATACAAAAAGGACCATAACAAAGTGCCTACATGCATAATGAGGCCCAGGAAAACAGAGAAAGAATGCGAAAAAACATAGCTAGATAGCATCATGCAAGCAATAATGCTACCTGCAGAGAAGAAAACCTATGAACGAGCAAGACAATAAAAGAGTTCTTTTCTTGGTTACCTGCAGAGAATCAAAACTATGAACCAGCAACACAATAATACTTCTTTGCTTGAGTAATGCTTCTTCAACAGAATAATCTGCAAGACCACAAATTCAAGATATAACAACATACAAAAACGCCAATAACAAAGTGCCTACACGCATAATGAGGCCCAGGAAAACAGAGAAAGAATGTGAAAAAACATAGCTAGATAGCATCATGCAAGCAATAATGCTACCTGCAGAGAAGAAAAACTATGAACCAGCAACACAATAAAAGAGTTCTTTTCTTGGTTCCCTGCAGAGAATAAAAACTATGAACCAGCAACACCATAATACTTCTTTGCTTGAGTAATGCTTCTTCAACACAATAATCTGCAGCACCACAAATGCAAGAAACAACAACATACAAAAAGGACCATAACAAAAGTGCCTACATGCATAATGAGGCCCTGGAAAACAGAGAAAGAATGCCAAAAAACATAGCTATATTGCATCATGCAAGCAATAATATTACCTGCAGAGAAGAAAAACTACGAACCAGCAACACAATAAAGAGTTCTTTTCTAGGTTACCTGCAGAGAATAAAAACTATGAACCAACAACACAATAATACTTCTTTGCTTGAGTAATTCCTCTTCAACACAATAATCTGCAGCACCACAAATTCAAGAAACAACAACATACAAAAAGGACCATAACAAAGTGCCTACATGCATAATGAGGCCCAGGAAAACAGAGAAAGAATGCGAAAAAACATAGCCAGATAGCATCATGCAAGCAATAATGCTACCCGCAGAGAAGAAAAACTATGAACCAGCAACACAATAAAAGAGTTCTTTTCTTGGTTACCTTCACAGAATAAAAACTATGAACCAGCAACACAATAATACTTCTTTGCTTGATTAATGCTTCTTCAACACAATAATCTGCAGCACCACAAATGCAAGAAATAACAACATACAAAAAGGACCATAACAAAGTGCCTACATGCATAATGAGGCCCTGGAAAACAGAGAAAGAATGCCAAAAAACATAGCTAGATTGCATAATGCAAGCAATAATATTACCTGCAGAGAAGAAAAACTATTAACCAGCAACACAATAAAGAGTTCTTTTCTTGGTTACCTGCAGAGAAGAAAAAATATGAAACAACAACACCATAATACTTTTTTGCTTGAGTAATGCTTCTTCAATGAAATAATCACGCGACAACAGATGCAAGAAAAAAGAACATACAAAAAAGGACAATAAGAAAGTGCCTACACGCATAATGAGGCCCAGGAAAACAGAGAAAGAATGCGAAAAAACATAGCTACATAGCATCATGCAAGCAATAATGCTACCTGCAGAGAAGAAAAACTATGAACCAACAACACAATAAAAGAGTTCTTTTCTTGGTTACCGCGAGAGAAAAAAAAACTATGAACCAAAGAAGCCAATAAAACTTCTTTGCTTGATTAATGCTTCTTCAACACAATAATCCGCAGCATAACAGATGCAATAAACAAGAACAAACAAAAAAGGACAATAAGCAAGAGCCTACACGCATAATTAGGTCCTGGAAAATAGAGAAGGAATGCCAAAAAACATGGCTAGATAACATCATGCAAGCAATAATGCTACCCGCGGAGAAGAAAAACTATGAACCAGCAACACAATAAAGAGTTCTTTTCTTGCTTACCTGAAGAGAATAAAAACAATGAACCAGCAACACAACAATACTTCTTTGCTTGAGTAATGCTTCTTCAAAGCAATAATCTACAAAGACTACAAATGCAAGAAACAAGAACATACAAAAAGGACAATAAGAAAGAGCCTACACGTCTAATGAAGCCCTGAAAACCGAGAAAGATACCAAAAAACATAGCTAGATAGCATCATGCAAGTAATAATGCTACCATGGAGAAGAAAAACTATGAACCAAAGAACACAATAAAGAGTTCTTTTCTTGCTTACCTGCAGAATAAAAACTATGAACCAAAGAACACAACAATACTTCTTTGCTTGAGTAATGCTTCTTCAACGCAATAATCTACAAAGACTACAAATGCAAGAAACAAGAACATACAAAAAGGACCATAACAAAGTGCCAACAAGCATAATGAGGCCCTGGAAAACAGAGAGAAAGAATGCCAAAAACATAGCTAGATAACATCATGCAAGCAATAATGCTACCGCAGGAAGAAAACTATGAACCAAAGAAGACAATAAAGAGTTCTTTCTTGGTTACCTGCAGAGAAGAAAAACTATGAACCAAAGAAACATAATAATACTTCTTTGCTTGAGTAATGCTTCTTCAACACAATAATCTGCGCAGACACCGATGCAAGAAACAAGAACAAACAAAAGGACCATAACAAAGTGATCGCTAACGAATAATGAGGCCCTGGAAAACATAGATAGAATGCAAAAAAATGTTGCTAGATAGAATCATGCAAGCAATAATGCTACCTGGCAGAGAAGAAAAACAATGAACCAAAGCAAAGACAATAAAGAGTTCTTTTTCTTGGTTACTGCAGAGAAGAAAAACTATGAACCAAGAACACAACAATACTTCTTTGCTTGAGTAATGCTTCTTCAACACAATAACTGCAGATAACAGATGCAAGAAACAAAGAAGATACAAAAAGGACAATAAGAAAGAGCCTACACGCATAATTAGGTCCTGGAAAATAGAGAAGGAATGGCAAAAACATAGCTAGATAGCATCATGCAAGCAATAATGCTACCCGCAGAGAAGAAAACTATGAACCAAAGAACACAATAAAGAGTTCTTTTCTTGGTTACCTCGCAGAGAAGAAAAAAATATGAACCAAAGAACACCATAATACTTTTTTGCTTGAGTATTGCTTCTTCAACACAAATTCTATGACACAAATGATGCAAGAAACAAGAACATACAAAAAGGACAATAAGAAAGTGCCTACACGCATAATGAGACCCAGGAAAACAGAGAAAGAATCCAAAAAACATAGCTAGATTGCATCATGCAAGCAATAATGCTACCTGCAGAGAAGAAAAACTATGAACCAAAGAACACAATAAAAGAGTTCTTTCTTGGTTACATGCAGAGAATAAAAACTATGAACCAGCAACACAATAATACTTCTTTTGCTTGAGTAATGCTTCTTCAACACAATAATCCGCAAAGACCACAAATGCAAGAGACAACAACATACAAAAAGTGGCTATAACAAAGTGCCTACATGCATAATGAGGCCCGGAAAACAGAGAAAGAATGCGAAAAACATAGCTAGATAGCATCATGCAAGCAATAATGCTACCCGCAGAGAAGAAAAACTATGAACCCAAGAACATAATAAAGAGTTCTTTCTTGGTTACCCGCAAAGAAAAAACTATGAACCAGCAACACAATCACACTTCTTTGCTTGAGTAATGCGTGCCTTCAACACAATATTCTGAAAGACACCGATGCAAGAAACAAGAACAAACAAAAGGACAATAAGAAAGAGCCTTCATGCATAATGAGGCCTGGGGAAAACAGAGAAAGAATGCCAAAAAAATATAGCTAGATAAGCATCATGCAATTAATAATGCTACCATGAGAAGAAAAACTATGAACCAACAACACAACAAAAGAGTTCTTTCTTGCTTACCCGCAGAGAATAAAAACTATGAACCCAAGAACACAACAATACTTCTTTGCTTGAGTAATTATTCTTCAACACAATAATCTAAAACACTACAAATGCAAGAAACAAGAACATACAAAAAGGACTATAACAAAGGCCTACACGCATAACGAGGCCCCGAAAAACAGAGAAAGAATGCCAAAAACATAGCTAGACAAAGATCATGCAAGCAATAATGCTACCTTCGTGAGAAGAAAAACTATGAACCAAGAACACAATAAAGAGTTCTTTTCTGGTTACCTGCGAGAGAAGAAAACTATGAACCAGCAACACTATAATATTTTTGCTTGAGTAATGCTTCTTCAACACAATAACCGCACAGACACCGATGCAAGAAACAAGAACAAACAAAAAGGACAATAAGAAAGAGCTACACGCATAACGAGGCCCCGAAAAACAAGAGAAAGAATGCTAAAAACGTTGCTAGATAGCATCATGCAAGCAATAATGCCACCGCAGAGAAGAAAAACTATGAACCAACAACACAATAAAAGAGTTCTTTTCTTGGTTACCCGCAAAGATGAAAAACTATGAACCAAAGAACACAATAATACTTCTTTTCTTGAGTAACGCTTCTTCAACACAATATTCGCAAAGACACCCCGATGCAAGAAACAATAACAAACAAAAAGGACACAAGAAAGAGCCTTCTATGCATAATGAGGCCCGGAAAACAGAGAAAGAATGGCAAAAACATAGCTAGACAAAGATCATGCAAGCAATAATGCTACCCGCAGAGAAGAAAAAACTATGAACCAAGAACACAATAAAGAGTTCTTTCTTGGTTACCTCGCAGAGAAGAAAACTATGAACCAAGAACACATGCAATAATACTTTTTGCTTGAGTAATGCTTCTTCAACACAATAATCTGAGACACACTGATGCAAGAAACAAGAACAAACAAAAAGGACAATAAGAAAGAGCCTACACGCATAATGAGGCCCGGAAAATGAGAAAGAATGCCAAAAATGTTGATGAGATAGCATCATGCAAGCAATAATGCCACCTGCAGAGAAGAAAACTATGAACCAACAACACAATAAAGAGTTCTTTCTTGGTTACCCGCAGGAAGAAAACTATGAACCAAGAACACAATAATACTTCTTTGGCTTGGGTAATGCTTCTTCAACACAATAATGAAGCACAAATGATGCAAAACAAGAACATACAAAAAGGACAATAAGAAAGTGCCACATGCATAATGAGGCCCTGGAAAACAGAGAAAGAATGCCAAAAACATAGCTAGATAGCATCATGCAAGCAATAATGCTACTCTGGCAGAGAAGAAAACCTATGAACCAAATAACACAATAAAGAGTTCTTTTCTTGGTTACTCTGCAGAGAAGAAAAACTATGAACCAGACACACTAATACTTTGCTTGAGTAATGCTTCTTCAACACAATAACTCAGAAGATAACAAATTGCAAGAAACAAGAAACATACAAAAAAGGACAATAAGAAAGAGCCTACACGCATAATTAGGTCCTGGAAAACATAGAAAGAATGCCAAAAACATAGCTAGATAGCATCATGCAAGCAATAATGCTACCCAGAGAAGAAAAACTATGAACCAAAGAACACAATAAAGAGTTCTTTTCTTGGTAACCCGCAGAGAAGAAAAACTATGAACCAAGAACACCATAATACTTTTTGCTTGAGTAGTCCTCTTCAACACAATAACTGCAAAGACAAATGGGATGAAAAAACAAGAACATACAAAAAGGACAATAAGAGAGCCTACACGATAATGAAGCCCTGGAAAACTCGAGAAAGATGCCAAAAAACATAGCTAGATAGCATCATGCAAGTAATAATGCTACCCATGAGAAGAAAACTATGAACCAAAGAACACAATAAAGAGTTCACTTTGCTTACCCGCAGTGAAGAAAAACTATGAACCAAAGAACACAACAATACTTCTTTGCTTGAGTAATGCTTCTTCAACACAATAATCTTGCACCACAAATGCAAGAAACAAGAACAGAAAAAGGACCATAAAAAGTTGCCTACACGCATAAGAGTCCCGGAAAACGGAGAAAGAATGCCAAAAAACATAGCTAGATAGCATCAACCACAATAATGCTACCCAGGAGAAGAGAAAACTATGAACCAAAGAACACAATAAAGAGTTCTTTCCCTAGTTACTAACAGAAGAAAACTATGAACCACAACACAATAATACTTTTTGCTTGAATAATGCTTCTTCAACACAATAACTGGCAAAAGACACCGATGGGCGAAACAAGAACAAACAAAAAAGGACAATAAGAAAGAGCCTGGCGACGCATAATGAGGTCCCTGGAAACAGAGAAAGAATGCTAAAAACGTTGCTAGATAGCATCATGCAAGCAATAATGCCACCAAGCAGAAGAAAAACTATGAACCAGCAACAGAATAAAGAGTTCTTTTCTTGGTTACCTGCAAAGAAGAAAAGCTATGAACCAGCAACACAATAATACTTCTTTGCTTTAGTAATGCTTCTTCAACACAATAATCTGCAACACAACAGATGTAAAACAAGAACATACAAAAGGACACAAAGAAAGGCCACATGCATACGAGGCCCCTGGAAAACAGAAAGAACGCCAAAAACATAGCTAGATAGCATCATGCAAGCAATAATGATACCCGCAGAGAAGAAAAACCATGAACCAAGAACACAATAATACTTTGCTTCTTCTTCAACACAATAATCAAAGACAACAGATGCAAAAACAAGAACATACAAAAAGCGCTCCTAACCCTTAGAGGCCGGAGCGAGAAAGAATGCCAAAAACATTGCGAGCAAAGATATGCAAAACTATGAACCAAGAACATACAAGTAATGCTCTTCAACACAATAACCCAAACAAAGATGCAGCAAGAACCTACAAAAAGACAATAAGAAAGAGCCATAACGAGCCCCTGGAAAACAGAAAGAATGCCAAAAATATAACTAGATAGCATCATGCAAGCAATAATGCCACCTGGCAGAAGAAAAACTTTAACCGCAACACACAGAAGCCCAGAACAAAAACTATGAACCAACAACACAATAATACTTTGCTCGAGTAATGCTTCTTCAACACAATAACTGCGCAAGACAAGATGCAAGAAACAAAACATACAAAAGGACAATAAGAAAGAGTCTACACGTAAACGAAGCCCCGAAAACAAGAGAAAGATGCTCAAAACATAGCTAGACAGCATCATGCAGTAATAATGCTACCGCGAGAAGAAAACTATGAACCAGCAACACAATAAAGTTCTTTCTTGGTTACCTGCAGAGAATAAAACTAAGAACCAGCAACACAACAATACTTCTTTGCATGAGTAATGCTTCTTCAACACAATAACATGCACGACAAATGCAAGAAAGAAAGAACATACAAAAGGACATAAAACAAAGTGCCTACACGCATAATGAGGTCTCCGGAAAACAGAGAAAGAATGTCAAAAACAATGCTAGAGAGCATCATGCAAGCAACAATGCTACCCACAGAGAAGAAAACTATGAACCAGCAACACAATAAAGAGTTCTTTTCTTGGTTACCATCCAGAAAAAAACTATGAACCAAAGAACACAATAACACTCCTTGCTTGAGTAATGCTTCAACACAATAATCGGCAGCACAACTTAATGCAAGAAACAAGAACAAACAAAAAAGACAACAAGAGAGCCTACACGCATAACATGTCCCTGGAAAACAGTAGAAAGAATGCCAAAAACATAGCAGATTAGCATCATGCAAGTAATAATGCACTCCACATGAGAAGAAAAACTATGAACCAAAGAACACAATAAAGAGTTCTTTTCTTGGTCACCACGTAGAATAAAACTATGAACCAAAGAACACAACAATACTTTTGCTATGAGTAATGCCTTCAACACAATAATGGCAGCAAAGACTACAAATTCAAGAAACAAGAAAATACAAAAGGACACAACAAAGGCCTACACGCATACCCATGCCCCGAAAACAGAGAAAGAATGCCAAAAAAGATAGCTAGATAGCACCATGCAAGCAATAATGCACCTCGCAGAAAGAAAACTATGAACCAACAACACAATAAAGAGTTCTTTTCTAAGTTACCCGCAGAGAAGAAAAACTATGAACCAGCAACACAACAATACTTTGCTTGAGTAATGCTTCTTCAACACAATAACCAGAAAGACACCGTAATGCAAGAAACAAGAACAAAAAAAAAGCGACTAATACAAAGGCCTACACGATAATGAGGCCCGTGGAAAAACAGAAAGAATGCTATAAACATTGCTAGATAACATCATGCAAGCAATAATGCCACCTCGACAGAGAAGAAAACTACGAACCAATAATACAATAAAGAGTTCTTTTCTTAGTTACTCGGCAAAGAATAAACCCTGAACTAAGAACACACAATACTTTTGCTTGAGTAATGCTTCTTTAACACAATAACTGCAACACAACGGATGCAAAAACAAGAACATACAAAAAGGATAATAAGAAAGAGGCTACATGCATACCGAGGCCCCTGAAAACAGAGAAAGAATGCCAAAAAACATAGCTAGATTGCATCATGCAAGCAACAATGCCACCCGCAGAGAAGAAAACTATAAACCAAAGAAACAATAAAGAGTTTTTCTTGTTACCCGCAGAGAATAAAAACACTATGAACCAGAACACAACAATACTTTGCTTGAGTAATGCTTCACACAATAACTCACCACAAATGCAAGAAACAAGAACATACAAAAGGACTCTAACACAGCGGTTGCACATAACGAGGCCCTGGAAAAACAGAAAGAATGCCAAAAACAAAGCTAGATAGCATCATGCAAGCAATAAAGATACCCGCAGTAGATGAAAACTATAAACCAAAGAATACAATAAAAGAGTTCTTTTCACAATTACCCGCAGAGAAGAAAAACTATGAACCAGAAACACAATAATATTCTTGCTTGAGTAATGCTTCTTCAACACAATAATCATGACACAAAATGCAATAAACAAGAAACAAAAAGGACAATTAGAAAAAGTCACATTATAACGAGGCCCGGAAAAACAGAAAGAAGCAAAAACAAAGCTAGATAAACATCATGCAAGTAATAAAGCAACTGCAGAAGAAGAAAACTATGAACCATAGAACACAACAAGAGTTCTTTTCTGGTTACCAGAGAGAAAAAAACTATGAACCAGTACACAACAATACACACTTTGAGTAATGCTTCTTCAACACAATAACTTGGCAACACACAAATGCAATAAACAAGAACAAACAAAAAGGACACATAGAACAGAGCCTACACGCATAATGCAGGCCCCCGGAAAAACAGAAAGAATGCAAAAAGCCAGCTAAAGCATCATGCAAGCAATAATGCCACCAGAGAAGAAAACTATGAACCAACAATACAATAAAGAGTTCTTTCTGGCTACCCGCAGAGAAGAAAAACTATGAACCAGCAACACACACAATTCTTGCTTGAGTAATGCTTCTTCAACACAATAACTGCAACACACCAAATGCAAGAAACAAGAACAAACAAAAAGGACACTAACAAAGCAGCCTACAGCATAACGAGGCCCCGGAAAACAGAGAAAGAATGCTAAAAACATAGCTAGATAGCATCATGCAAGCAATAATGCCACCCCGCAGAGAAGAAAAACCATGAACCAAAGAACACAATAAAGAGTTATTTCTTAGTTACATGCAAAGAATAAAACTATGAACCAAACAACACAATAATACTTCTTTTTGCTTGAGTAATGCTTCTTCAACACAATAATATGCAATTACAACAGATGCCAGAAACAAGAACATACAAAAGGACACAAGAAAGTGCCACATGCATAATGAGGCCCCGAAAACTATGAGAAAGAATGCCAAAACATAGGTAGATTGCATCATGAAGCAACATTGTTACCGCAGAGAAGAAAACTTATGAACCAACAAAACAATAAAGAGTTCTTTTTCTTGGTTGCCTCGGGGCAGAGAATAAAAATCCAGAACCAACAACACAACAATTCTTCTTTGCTTTAGTAATGCTTCTTCAACACAATAACTTCAAAGACTACAAATGCAAGA
>JAUPTC010000502.1:0-46758 GCA_030762895.1 Sophora flavescens
AAAGTCAACGGGGGCTGAACTTGTGCAGCCAAACTCCTCCATGTTTGGGCATATTGCTTGAAGGGCTCCTCACTTCTTTTATGCAGTGTAGTCAATTGTTCACGACTCGGGGCTGCATCCAGGTTAAATTTGTACTGGTCCATAAATAAGTTACCCAATTCCGTCCATCGCAAGATCTTGGAATGGTCCAATTGAAGGTACCATTCTAAGGCAAGGCCCGTCAAACTTTCGTGGAAAAAGCTGATAAGGAATTTGTCATCCTTGGACCAGATTGCCATCTTGGTGGCGTAACTAATGAGGTGAAATCGTGGGTTCCCACTTAAATCATATTTGGAGAAGTCAGGAATCTTGAAGTCCTTGGGGATCACGATATCTATGGCGGGACAGAGTTCTTCTATCTGGAGAGGGCCATAGGTACTCGAGCCTTTTATCGCTTTTATCTGTTCTTCCATTTTCTCCATCCATTCATCTCTCATCTTATCCTTACCAGCCTGGACTCCCACCGACCGGCGGTGTGAGTAGATACATGTGGTTGCTCCCATGTTGGCACGGTGTAGCCTGGGACTTCATGATAGGCATTTTCGAAAGGGGGATATCCTTATCCAATGGGAAGTGTTATTGGTGCCGTTTAATGTGTCTGGTCCGGTCCAGACACTCCCTGAATGAGACCCGTGCCAATGTTTGAAAACATTGGTGCTGTTACCACAGAAGAAATCCGCTGCCTACCAGGTTCAATTGTATCTCTGTTTGCACTAAGCATGCTGAGAGATTCCCTCATATCTTGTAGTATGGCTTCTAATCTTGCTTGGGTTTCAGTCATCTCGCTTATTCTTCCCCTCACATCATCTATCTCAAAGCTTAGGTTTCTTCCTTCCTAAGACGCATTGGCAGCCATCCTGGTCCGAGATCTGGTATCGTAAACTCGGGTTTGGTTGGTGTTACCTTTCCTAGGTCGCACAATGGTTCCAGAATCCTCAGAAGGACGTGATTCTGTAAAGCATTTTTAAAAAACTTATTAGCCAATTCAAAATTTTGTGTGCGTGTATGCATGCATGTGCAGATTATCATCCTTCGTTCAATTGTGAGGGTACTCTTAGGAAGACTGTCGTACTACACCTATAGCAAGAAAACCCATCCTGAAATCAAATCTAGTGGTATGGTTCCCTCTAGTTTGAATGCAGTTGGTGTCAAGTCCATGGGAGAATCCACTCCTCGATGAACCACACTCGTACTAGCAACGTACTCATTTACACAGAAAACACGTCGTTTTTAGGGTAAAAAAAAGTTGATGATGTATCTAAGGGAGAATGTACTCCTCGATAGATATCATCTAGAAATGCTCGAAAGACATGGATGAAAACTTCCATTCCATTATAAATATTTTGATACAAATCATGAGTCTTTGATCAAAATAAAAGAAGTACATTGATAGTTTCCATCTTTCTTCGAGGTCTACAAAGTTCTATGTTAAAAGTCTCATCTTCTTTTTCCTGAACCCTCTGGCAAGTTTTCCAAAATGATTGAAGAATTCGGTCACCTTCGGTGGTAGCTGAAGGAAATGGTTTATACGAATGTGGACGGATGCCTCTTCAAACTATTCCACCAGTTGGGAAGTGTGATATTGGAGCTTATCCATCACGTCCTCGTATTTTCTCTTCCATGCTTCCTTTTCATTCATTACATCCTTCACCACTAATTTCCATCCCTTTACCCATTCTGCGTGACGTTGAGCTTCAACCCTTTCAGAGTCTTTTATCTTGTTTCTGAGCCAATCTTCTCTTATGTTGGCTTCTGCTAGTAGCTCGCGATACTTGGCTGCATCGTCCCATCCTCGATTAGAGTACACTTCTGTTTGGGCCAAGGATTCTTGCAAGGATTCAACTCTCTCTTCTAGTATATGTATTGTTTCAACATGAACCCCTACATTTGTCTCGAGCTCTTTTTTATTCTTTTGAAGTTTGACAAGCATCTTCTCTTGACATCCTATTTTTGCTAGCAGCTCCTGAGTTTCTGCTTCTTTGTCTTTTCTTGCCCTTTTTGTGCGACTCGGGGCTTCGTGGGCATCAGCGCATTCGTCCTTCAAATGCTCAATCTGTAAACTCAGCTTCTGCACTTGTCTTCGGAGCGTGACAATAGTTACTTCGTCAGCTTGGTCCTTCTCATCAAAAACCCTCATCTGAGCTTTTAAAACTTCGATTTCTTTCAACATTTGATCTTTGGTAAGAGGATTATTTTCCTTATGGAGAGGGGATGCAGGTCTTGGAGGGAAACCTCTTCTTGCTTCTCTCCATGCTTCATATCTTTTTGTGTGAGCTATGACTCGCCTTCCTAATTCCTCCGGTCCTTTCATATGAATATCATTCCACGCTGACCTCTTATCGCTATCGTGCGACTCTTCATGCCTTCACCTTCTTGGTATAGGAAGAATATCCCATCGAACAACTCTTTGGGGGTTCATCCTGTGTCCACTTGAGTTGGCGCATTACCAAAGCTGGTGAGTATGATACACAACCTCTCGGGACCCATCAATGGAACATTTGACAAACTTCCACAGCTGAATACAACTGAATCTCCATTATACCACGGACACGCCCAACTAAACGACCGCTGGTCGGCCTGATCAAACTCTTTGTTTCCACTCATATAGCTTACGTGGCTTTAGTTACATGCGAGTGAATCCTTTCAGTGGGTCATCTATTCTATCGATTTTATCACGAGCGTACAAGTGAGTCATGATCCAGACATACAATATTGACGCACAACATCGCAGTTTCCCTTGTTGATTCTGATGACAAACCTGTAGGGAGAGGAAAGTTTCGGCTAAGATAGCGGGGACCGGGTTTACGCCATATTCTTTGACCCTGTAGAAAACATCCATGGCTGACTGATCAATCAGATCTAGTACAAAAGGAAAGAGCACCAACCCATATATCATGAGGGCTAGTGCTTTGTTGAAAGTAACCCATCGTTGTTACTGGCCCAGCTTGTTGAGATACACTTCCAAAAATCACCTCTTCAACCCTTTGGTGGTTCCCTTTTCTGTTTTCTCTATCTGTTCCGGTTGAAGCTCCAATAGAGTTGCTATTTTCCGATCTGTTACATGTTGGCCATAATACATGTAGAAGCGAGTCTTCTTTTGAATTGGCAGTCTTAGCATATAAGCATACTCTTCCATAATTGGAGTGATATCCAAGTTAGGCAATTCAAAACATCTCAAAGTTGAGTTCCAATATTGGGCCAATGCACTCAGTGGGAGCTCCCACTGGAATACGCAATAGGTCCAATATTCTGCCATACTTGCTGACAAAGTCTGAGCGTGCTTTTTCTGACATTTGCTGGCTGAGTTCACATAATCTCTTCACGTCATTGAGTGTCACATCGATCTTGATACATTTCTTGGAACAGCTCGCGTTGCTAGTATTCTTCTCTGAACCAAACTTTTCCATTTTCTTGCTATAAGGTGAATACCAAAATCTTCCAACAAAGAGACGCAACAAAAAAAAAAAAAGAGTATAGTGAAGTAAATATATCTTGCATGATTCATGTCGTATGGGACCCAATGGGGTTGAAAACCCTGATGGGTATGTATCACCTTCATTATGACATAGCGCCTATTAGATGTGCAATAATATTTGAGTATGTCATTCAAGTTTGAGGCAGCAATGTGGCGCCCTTAGTTTTGTGAGTATTCACAATGAATATGCATGACAACTTATGCTTATGATGATAGAGAGAGGAAAGAAAAGTACGCCCCCTTTTGTCCTAAGCCATGTAAAACATAAGGATGGACACACCCTAAGGTTAGGACTTTAAACAGGTTGGCCATCGGGTCTCGCTCTATTAGTGAAAATCGGGACGGGTCTAGACCTCTAAAAGTCATGGTCCCCAGATTGCCCTCATAAGGATATGATTCATGAATCTAACCACAAGTAGGGATAAACCCTCTCAATATGACTATTCCATGATCTCATGTACAATCTGAGTGGTGAACTGACAAGTATCAGGGAGGCACAAGACCTCTTCAATAACAACGCCGAGCACCACCTAATCCTTGGGTTTTTGAGCAAGCTCGAGTATAGAGCTAAGTGTGTGTGCAATATGTGATAGTGATGTGTGTGAAAGGGGGAATACAAACCTGTGACACTTAAAAGTAAAAATAAAAGGGAAGACAAGAAAAACCTGCAAAACAAAAACATACGTATATATGACAATGGTTATAAGTCCTCTACCCTATTGTTAAAACATGGGAAAAAAGAAAAGAAAGGAGGAGGAAACAAAAACACTGTTAGTGAAACATATATAACAATAACGTGAGTTAAAATGTATGTACAACTAAATCTTCTCATTTAAATAAGAGGAAAAACCCAACCAAAAGGACAACCCAAACAGACATGAATAAAACATTTTTAGTTTTGTCATTTAATTATTGAAAGGAGAAAAACGGCAAGATATAATCATAAAAGGTAAAACAAATAAGCTACACATTACTAAAAATTTGCAAAACTAATTTTTATGGGCTCGACTCTCTTGGAAAGTCACCAGTGGAGTCGCCATCTGTAGCGACTCAAAAAAAAAAAGACTGGTTTTTCCTCTTAGAGAGAAAACATGGAGTCGTCACCAACTTTATTTAATTTCAGGGAAGTTGGAAACCCTTTAGAAAAAAAACTTTAGGTTCGGAAGTCGATTATGCCTAGGGAAGGCATGGAGACTTAACCCCACGGCACCCTAGAACATCCACGAAATGGTTACCCAAAATTAGTTGTATAAATTATTAATAACTTTGAAGATATTTGTTTTACCCAAGAATCGTCTTTCAAGAAAGAAACATCCTCAGTTGTGAAATTTTTGATTGAACCTATGTGAGGTTGAACATGGCACGTAAGTCCACAAAGCAACCTTAAAACCAGAAGGGTTGAACAAGACACTTGTCATAGGGCAACCCAAAAAGATTGTTTTGATCAAGTGATCATCCTCTACTTTTATGTAAAATAAACGATTTTACTTCTTGAAAATAGGACAGAAATGAAACGTAGAAATGAAACTTTTTGCTAACTTATTCAGTGAGCGGTGCCACATAAAAATAAGAATGTCACGAGAAACTTATTGAAATAATATCAACAAAGAGAACAAGGGTTACCAAATGAGAGCAGAATAAGAGTGATTTTGTTTATTCTCAGTGATAAGATTTCAAGATCGAAGTCTTTACATTCAATCTTACTGGCCCCTTCAGCTCTTCCTTCTTAACCACTCTAGTAATAGGGAAGAGAAAAGGAAACTCAGATCTCTAATCTCGCTTCCTTACAAAGAAAACGTTAGATAGAAATCTCTCTCTCTTTTTCTTTCTTTTCTCACACCGGAAATATTAGACCATAAGTCCTTTCCCGAAAAAAATCCGTCCCCCTTTTTTTCCTTTTTTTTCCTCTCCTTTTATAGATAGAGGAGAGGGCTTCTTGCTTCTTCTCCATTGGTTTCAAGGCTCGGTTTGTACGAAATCCAAGGGTTGGGTGGTTTTGAGCAGCAATGGCGTGTGTTCTGATGGGGGTGGCGTGAACAGCAATAGCGTGTGTTCGGATGGGGGCGACGTGAGCAGCAATAGCGTGTGTTCAGATGGGGATGGCGTGAACAACAATAGCATGTGTTCATATGGGGGCGACGTGAGCAGTGGAAAGGAGGTGATTTGATGTGAGGGTTGCATGCTTGAAAAGACTGGATGGGGCCACCCGCCCATTGGCAAATGCAATGGACTCGACGGGACTACCCCGGCCCACAAGCAAGTCCAATGCAATGGACTGGCCGGACCGCGGCCCAACAAAGCAAGTCCAATGGAATGGCTCGGACCGCGCCCAACAAAGAAGTCCAATGCACTGGACGAGACCACTCCGCCCAACAAAGAAATTGATTATGAGCCCACTTCCTTTCTTTATTATTTTCTTTTTCTTCTTTCTCTCTTTATTACTATTATCAGTCTCCTTGAAGCACAATATCATAAAAATAAAAGACGGACAAAAATGGGTGTTCACGAGTTGCCCTCTTTACTTGTTGCATACTAGAAGACATGATTAATCGTGACTTTTCATGTATTGTAGTAATGAACAAGTAAAGAAAGATGAACATATTTTTTTGTCTTTGAGGAGGTTTGAAAATAAAATTGCTGTGAGCTCAGAGCTCAAATGCATGAGCTTCGAGCTCAAGAAATAAAGATGCATTGAGCCTCAAAGCTTGAAAATAAAATTGCAGTGAGCCTCAGAGCTCGAAAATAAAAATGCAGTGAGCCTCGAGCTTGAAAATAAAATTACAGCGAGCCTCGAGCTCAAGATAAAACGCATCGAGCCTCAGAGCTCGAAAAAATAAAGATGCAGTGAGCCTCAAAGTTCGAAGATAAAATGCAGTGAGCCTCAGAGCTCGAAAAAATAAAGATGCAGTGAGCCTCAAAGCTCGAAAATAAAATTGCACTGAGCCTCAGAGCTCGAAAATAAAATTGCTGCTGGCCTCAGAGCTCGAAGATAAAATACAGTGAGCCTCACCAAGATAAAATGCAGTGAGCCTCAGAGCTCGAAAATAAAAATGCAGTGAGCCTCAGAGCTCGAAAAAAAATAAAGATGCAGTGAGCCTCAGAGCTCGAAAACAAACATACAGTGGACGGAACCTCTTCGTCCAACAGAAAATTAAATGCAATGGACGGAACCTCCTCGTCCAACAGAAAATGAACATGCAATGGACGGAACCTCCTCGTCCAACAGAAAATAAACATGCAATGGACGGAACCTCTTCGTCCAACAGAAAATTAAATACAATGGACGGAACCTCCTCGTCCAACAGAAAATAAACATGCAATGGACGGAACCTCCTTCGTCCAACAGAAAATTAAATATGCAATGGACGGAACCTCTTCGTCCAACAGAAAATTAAATGCAATGGACGGAACCTCCTTCGTCCAACAGAAAATTAAATGCAATGAGCCTTAGAGCTCGAGAATAAAATTGCAGTGAGCCTTAGAGCTCGACAATAAGCTTGCAATGTGCCTTAGGGCTCGAGAATAAAATGCATTGAGCCTCAGAGCTCAAAAATGAACTCGCAACGAGCCTTAGAGCTCGAGAATAAAGACGTGGTGAGCCTTAGAGCTCGAAAATAAAATTGCGGTGAGCCTTAGAGCTCGAGAATACTCAATCAATAATCTGAAACGAATGAGAATCCTTTCCTTTTGAAGACAGCGGAACCAAATGCTCCATGGAAAAACTTCCACCAACCAAAACCCTTGTTCACTGGCCACTCTGGGACGAGGCATCACTCATTCTTTTAACAACATTGGTCACCCAAGAATCTGATAACTTATGAGGTGGATGTTATGTTTGTCCTCCCAAGCTTATTTGCATCATTCTTTTGTCGTCCAAAGGCATGCTACCTCTTCCATTGAATTTGAAGTATTGAGTCCTCTTGGTTTAAACCATTCATTGGTGCTACCATTAGAATTATCAAATCATACCATTAAACTTGTATTTACTTTTATTGAGACATGACCATAGCGATTGAACACGAGAGTGAACACGATAGGGGCATGTGGAAGAAAAACCTCTTGCCTTAATATGAGAATTTAGCTCGTTAAGAGACAATAACTAAATTACGAAAGGGATTATGAAGATCTTAAAAACAAAGACAAGTAAAGAAAATTACGAGAATCACATAAAATTTGCCCCAAAGATTGGTCCTTTGATTTTCATTTAATTTATTCCCCCAGACTTTTTGATGACGCAGATCTTGGCTTCCGTTTATGAATCTTCAAACACATCATCTTCAATCATTCCTTAACAATTTGGCCCCAGTATACTCAGTCGGGTAAAATTGCCCCAGTGTGGTGAGTTCTTGCAGAAGTGTTGCACCACATCCTCCTCCTAGGCTGCCTTTGCAGGTTTTCAGTCTAAGGTCTCTTTGCCCTAACTTTTTCCTAGGTTGCCCTTTCGGGTTTTCAACCTAGCGGGCCTTTGCTTTTCTTTTGTTTTTATCGCGTTTTGCCCTAACTTTTGCCTAGGTTGCCCTTTCGGGTTTTCAACCTAGCGGGCCTTTTCTTTTCCTTTGTTTTCATTGTCCTTTGCCCTAACTTTTGCCTAAGTTGCCCTTTCGGGTCTTCAACTTAGCGGCCTTCAAGCGTAGAACTTTTTCACAAAGATCGAGAGTTCATCGCCTTGGTAACTCTTCCCCATCCATGTTTTGCGTAATCAAAGCACCTCCCCGAGAATGCTTGTTTGACAATATAAGGGCCTTCATAATTTGTTGCCCATTTTCCTCGGCATCCTCCCGACTAGGGAGGATTTTCTTTAAAACCAGATCTCCCGCACAAAATTCTCTAGGATGAACCTTTTTATTGAAAGCTCTTGCCATTTCTGTTTTGGTACAATTGCCCGTGATAGATAGCTGCCAGCCTTTTCTCTTCTATCATGTTCAACTCCGCTCATATCGAAGTTTTCACCCACTCGATTCTTCTAAATCTGCTTCCATCAAGACTCTTAGCAAAGGGAGTTCTACTTGATAGGTGAGACAAAGCCTCCATCCCATACACCGAGAGAGAAAGGGGTTGCCACAATGCTTGATCGTATGTTAGTCCGATAAGCATGTAGAGCATATGGCAGCATTTCATGCCAGTCCTTATAGTTTACAACCATCTTGGCAACGATCTTCTTGACATTTTTGTTTGCTGCTTCAACTGCACCATTCATTTGAGGCCTATAAGGAGCCGAATTGTGGTGTTTGATTTTGAAACCATCGCAAAACTTTTGAATCTCGGTACCATTAAGATTGGCAGCATTATCTCGTAATTATCCTCTCCGGGATCCCGTATCTACTGCATCGACATCCTTCTTGAGGAATTTGAGAAACACCCTTTGAGTTATGCTGGCATATGAAGCAGCTTCTACCCATTTAGTGAAATAGTCCACTGCCACCAAAATGAAACGATGACCGTTGGAGGCCTTGGGATTAATGGGACCGATGACATCTATTCCCCACATCGAAAAAGGCCATGGGGATGCTAAATTGTGCAGTGGAAATGGGGGTGCATTAACCTGGTCTGCATACATCTGACATTTTTGGCATTTACGAACATGCTCCACACAATCTGACTCCATAGTAGACCAATAATAACCACTTCTCAAGATCTTCCTAGCCATCATGTGACCATTGGCATGAGTCCCACAGATTCCTTCATGAACTTCGATCATGATCAATTTAGCTTCGCGAGCATCCACACATCTGAGTAGGGTACCATCATATCCTCTTTTATACAAGACTTCCTTATTTAAGAAAAAGGCCATAGCCAGTCTTCGGATGGTCTTTTTATTTACTTTGCTCGCCTCTACCGGGTATTCCTTGTTCTGAATATATTGCTTGATATCATGGTACCAAGGCTTACCATCAGGTTCTCCTTCCACATGAGCACAGTACGCCGGTTCATCTTGCACTCTAATTTGGATGGGTTGGACATTGATATGGATATCCAGCTTGGTCATGGCAGCTAGTGTGGCTAAAGCATCAACAAATTGATTCTTGTCTCGACTTAAATGCGAGAAAGTAATCTCGTACAACAATGAAATCAAATGAGACAAGTATTTCTTATACTTAATCAACATGGAGTCCTTGGTATGCCAATCAAAATTGACTTGGTAAATTATTAAGGCTGAATCCTCAAGACTTTCAACCGCTTTATACCCAGTTCAAGTGCCATTTGCAATCCACCAAAGACATGCCTCGTATCTCGCAATATTATTTGTACATTCGAATTTTAGTTTTATGGCCATCGGGTATTGCTTGCCATTTGGTGAGATAACCACTGCTCCTATACCACTGCCATGCATATTGACTGCTCCATCAAAATACATTTTCCACAGATCTTCCCATTTCTTCATCTTCCTCGAGGGACATTATCTCTCCATCGGGGAACTCGGAATTGACAGGCCATCCATCCTCAAGAGGATTCTCTGCTAAATGGTCAGCAATCGTACTTCCTTTGATGGACTTTTGAGTCACATATTTGATGTCAAATGCTGACAATATCACTTGCCACTTCGAAACTCTTAAGTAGATATGAGGACTTTCGAAGATATACTTCAAAGGATCCATTCGAGAAACTAGCCAAGTGGTGTGATATAACATGTACTGTCTGAGTCTTCTGGAGGTCCATACTAGTGCACAACAAGTCTTCTCGATTGCCATATAACGAGCCTCATAGGCATTAAACTTTTTACTCAGATAGTAAATTGCCTGCTCCTTCCTGCCAGATTCATCATGTTGTCCCAGCATTGCCCCCATTGAGGTTGGCAGTATGGTGAGATAGAGTAACAATGGACGACCTTGGGTAGGCGGTACCAACACTGGGGTTTCAGTAGATATGCCATTATCTTGTCAAAGGCTTCTTGACAGTCATCATCCCATCTTCCTGGATTACTCTTCCTGAGGAGTTTGAAGATTGGCTCGCATGTGCTAGTCAGATTTGCAATGAAGCGTGCAATATAATTCAATCTTCCAAGAAAACCCCTTACTTCTCGCTCGTTCTTAGGTGCTGGCATGTCACGTATTGCTTCTACCTTGTTAGGGTCCACCTTTATTCCTTCCATACTGACAACAAAGCCGAGTAAATTCCCTGCGGATGCATCGAAAGTACATTTTGCAGGGTTGAGGCGCAACTTGTACTTTCTTAGCCGCTTAAACAACTTTCTCAAAACTTCCACATGGCTTTCTCCTTCCTTGGACTTAGCCACTATATCATCAACATATACCTCTACCTCCTTATGCATCATGTCATGGAACAATGCTACCCTAGCACATTGGTAAGTGGCCCCAAAGATTCTTTAATCCAAAAGGCATCACTTTGTAACAAAAAGTTCCCCAAGGAGTGATAAAAGTTGTATTTTCTTTATCGTCATTGTCCATGAGGATCCGATTGTACCTGCAATACCCGCCCATGAAAGAAAACCTATGACTTTCGATCTGCATCTGTCTACAAGGACATCAATATGAGGTAGGGGAAATCATCCTTTAGACTGGCCTTATTCAGGTCTCGGTAGTCCACGCATATTCTGACCCTTCAATCCTTCTTTGGTACTGGAACAATATTAGCTACCCATTCCGGGTGTCTAGCTACTTCCAGAAAGCCAGCCTCTAACTGCTTGGTCACTTCTTCCTTGATCTTCAGCGACATCTCAGGATGCATTCTCCTTAATTTTTGCTTCTTTGGAGCCACATCTGGGTATAAGGGAATTTTTTGCGATGCTATCTCAGGATCTAAACCTGGCATATCTCTGTAGGACCATGCAAACACATCCAGATACTCTTTGAATAGTGCAACCATTTCTCTTCGCTCTGGGTTATCCACTATTTTCAACTCCTTCTTGTCCTCCTCGGTTCCCATATTTATCACTTATGTAACCTCATCACTCGAGCTCATCCCTTCCTCTGACCGTTTCACCACTTTTATGAATTCTTCAATGTCTTCTTCTTCCTCATCGGATTCAAGGTCGTATTCATCAGCGGCCGTGAGGGAATCAATAAATGAGTTTTCAAAGTTCCTTTCCCGAGGTAAATCTTTAGTGGAAGAAGTATTCCTGGAAGAAAAAGTCAGGAATAGGAGAAGTATAGGCAAGGGTCTTATTTATGACAAAAAAGCTTAAACAAAATAAATAAATGAAAGAGAGAGAAAAGAGACGATGAAACCAAAAGGAAAACACCAGACAGAGTGTTACATTTTCATTCATGTCTCAAAGAAAGTAAACATCGGTTCATAATTAGTACAATAAGATAATTACTTTATGGAAATAACATCAACAAATGGTTCCGATTGCCAATTGTTGAGAACCTCATTGCTAGCAGGGAGATAGATGACATGGTTCTCGTCCAGCTCCTCTTCAAGTGTGCTGATAGTGAAGTGAGGGGAAAATGACTTTGCGAGACAGGTAACTTCAGCAGCTACTGGGAAAGTCCCTGTCAGAAGGGGAAGATACTTTCTCTCGCGCTCTTCTTCTTCCTTGTTCTCAAGAGTCTTGAATTTCATCCCTTCTGTCAGGTTGGGCTGATACCCCAATCCGTGCCTTCCTTCTCTCATAGCCGCTACAATTGGCCGAGAGATCCCTTGCAGCTGAGGCCCTAGGCGTTTTCCTCTTTGATACGCGTTCTTTTCCATGATGCGGACTACTACTTCATTCACATTCTTCAATGGGGGCTCCATTTTCTTGTTCTCTGACTTCAATACCTCAAAACTATGCAGCGAGTCATCTTCCATCTGCTCTGTACTTTCCACATAAGGTACTGTGGTGGGCTTTGTCAGCATGATTTCCATCTTGGATATACTTCAAACACTGATGCAGAGTCGATGGGACCACTCCTGCTTCATGAATCCAAGGCCTCCCTAAAAGCATAGTGTAAGCTGGTTGGATTTCCATGACCTGAAAGAGGACAGAAAAAGAACTAGGCCCTATTTCAAGGGACACACTACTAGAAAACTTGAATTTTCAGACGGAATTTTCGGACGGAAATGTTTCCGTATGAAATTTTATGAACATTTCAGACGGATTTGAGACGAATGTAATTTTCAATGAGATTCCGTCTCAAATCCGTCTCTAATTTGTCTCAAACTTTCGTGCCAATAACGCGCCAAAATATTTCCCACAGATTTCGCACGGATCGGTTTCATATATTTTTTTTGGGGTCTTTTCAATCATCCATCTGAAATCTGTCCGAAAATTTGAGACAGATTTCACACAGATTTGTTATTTTTTATATTTTTCTTGATTTATCTTACATCCGTCTGAAATCTGTCCGAAAATTTGAGACAGATTTCACACGGATTTGTTATTTTTTATATTTTTCTTGATTTATCTTACATCCGTCTGATTATATTTTTCTTGATTTATCTTACATCCGTCTGAAATCTGTCCAAAAATTTGAGACAGATTTCACACGGATTTGTTATTTTTTATATTTTTCTTGATTTATCTTACATCCGTCTAAAATCTGTCCGAAAATTTGAGACAGATTTCACACAGATTTGTTATTTTTTATATTTTTCTTGAAAAAGATTAAATAATTTATCTTGCAAATTAAATATGATTAAAATATTTGATCTTAATAAATTTAAAAGTAAACAAGATTTATGAAAAAAATTAAAAAACATATTTAGACTAATAAAATGTAAAATGTAAAATTAAATTCAAAAATTAAATTGTTGTAAAAATTTATAACAATAGACTAATATACAACAACAAAAAATAGGCAACATGATCACGGCGCAATAAATTTTTCACTGGGGGGCGAGGGAATTTTCATCCAAATTTATCACTTCCCTCGTTGTAAAAAATCTTCGGTTAAAGTAATACTTTAGTCCCTATACGTGACATGAATTCTCGATTTGGTCCCTATACATAAAAAATTATTAAAATGGTCCCTATACGTACAAAAAATCTTCATTTGGTCCCTATACATTACCCGTTTGGTTCCTATACGAGCAAAACATAATTAAATCTGTCCCTAATTATTTTATTGAAATAATTAATTATCTAGATGTTTATTTTTGTTTATTTTTATGCGGTTTAGTTTGAGTAATTTTATTTACTCATTTAAAATATTTTGAGTGCATTAGCACTGCGTTATTACAGTGTATGCACGCTTGCAGGACTATAATGTTATGCTATTGTCACTAATATTCTTTGTCTAGAAAAATATTTTAAATAATATCATTCAAAGGAAGTTATTTTCAGATGTTACTCTATTTAATTTTAGATTTGAAAATAAATTGGTTTAGTGTTAACTGGAGATTTATTTTGGATCACTGATTTTCTTGGTTGCTAAATTCAATCATCAATCTTTACTCTAATTTGAATTTTGAAAATATATATTTATCATTCATTATTTTTAAATCCAAGGGTCAATATTATTATTCTTTTTCTAAAATTAATTTCAACTACACATTCTACCTACTACTAACTAAAAGAAAAAGACAATTAATAAAAACACAAAAGCTCTCTTTTCTTCTTCCATCAGGCTCGACACCCTCTCCTCCACAAGTCTTCTTTCTATTTTTTTTCCCTTCTCCTTCTTCACATGAAACTAGACCCACCTCTCTTCCTCCCTACATCATCTTCCTCCTCCTCTCAACCACGTCCAGTCGCGCACCACCGTCATGTAGGTCGTCGTCTGGTCGCCGTTCAGCCACGTTCGGCCGCTTGGAGTGAGAAGACGACGCGCGTTCAGTCCATTCTCATCCGTGTCGTGCAGCCGCCGCGAGCGCCACCAACAGCTTGTCGCCGGTCGTCGTCCAGCCACGCTGGTATGAAGGAGACGACCACGCATCTAGCTCCGCCGTCCATCGCGAGTGCTTTGGTCTGTTTGGTTCGTGCTTGGCCACTGCCACCACATGAAACGGAGCTCCGCCATCACTGCCACCTCGCGGGAGTCGTGCCGGTCGACCTTGCTGCCACCACCATGATTCCTCTTTGTTTGGGTGAGTGATTTTCATCCTTACTAAGCTTCATTTCAAGAATCCCCAATTCAGTTTGCAAACCCTAACCCTAACCCTTTAATTTCAGATTTCAATTTTGAAATTGAACCTTGCTTTATGCAATTGGGACTATGAATTAGTGATTTCCTAAGTTAATTTTATCATTCTTTAGTTTGAATGAGTTTTCCCCAAATTGATTTATGAACCCTAAAGCCCCAAATCTGATTTTATTAGAAATTGATTATGTTTTTGTTCATTTGCGCAGATTGAAAAGCCCTTGCAAGGACATGGAGGCAGGCTTGAGCACAATGAGACTTATTGTGCTTCCTGTTATGGTGCAGAAGCGGTATGTTTGAAGAGTTACTTTATAAGGACACTGTAATTTAATACCTTATTTATACATTGATTACTGGATAGCAGTGAGTGTAGATTGTTAATCACTACATTGCATACTAGGGAATCGGGCATTTTATCACTCCTGTTTGCACCTGAAAAGTTAGAGGACCATATATTTGTTCTGGATAAACAGTTTCAACTAGGCAGCATTATAGTAGTCAACTCCTGCAATTTTCTTCCTTTTGTTCTGTCTAATATATCTGAAGTTTTCCAGTTTGGATTTCATGATGGATTTTGTGTGGCTTTAATTTATATGTTCCTAGCATCACATGTTTGATGTTCACCTGAATCTTGGCCCATATTTGTATCTGCAGTCAGATGAGGACTGTTGTAATTCCTGCGAGGAAGTTCGTGAAGCATATCGAAAAAAAGGTTGGGGACTTTCAAATCTAGATGTAATTGACCAGGTTTGTCAATATCTCATTTTGAATTTTAATTCAATATTATTCCTGAACACATCAAACATGTTTTATTACCAATATGCATGTGAAATTTTCCACTGCAAGTGAACTTTTCTCAAAGTTCACATTTCTTCACACAGCGTGTGTATTACAGAACACCTTTTCATTTAATGAGAAACTATTTTTCCCCACATATCCTTTCTTTCCATTATAATTGGATCCTTATTGTGAAATGTGAAATGAACTGTTAACCCTAAACAATTATTATTTTGTAAGCAGTATTATTAATTGATAAAATAACCAATTTTAGTTTCCTCCTTTTACCTTTATTAATGACAAGTTGGTTCTTGAAACTGTTCATGTTTTGTTGGAGTGTGGTAATTATGTAGTGAGTTTATCTTGGCTACTTCTGTTTGCATCAAAACCAAGAAAATCTGTAGATATTGCTCATTAAAAATCCAAACTGGCAAAGTATTTTTTTCATGTAAAACATAAGATTCAAGCTAGGTGGATGAAATGGAGTACTTCGGGTTTTATTTGTGATAGAAAAGTGCCTCTCAATTTTAAAGGAAAAGTTTGTCACACAACTATGAGACGTGATGCTTTATGTTAATGTTGGGCAGTAAAAAGCCAACAAGAGCATTAGCTCAATGTTGTAGCTATGAGGATGTTGTGTTGGACATGGGGACATACAAGACAAGATAAAATTAAGAACGAATGCATTAGAGAGAATGTAGGGGTAGCACCTATTATGGTAGAGATGGTAGAATCTTATGTTATGTAGTTTAGCCATGTGAGGAGAAGACCATGAGAAACCGCACTAAAAAGAGTATATAGTATCTTAATGTGATGGTGTCCATTATGTGAGTACAAGCCAAATGGTTTGAATATCCATATTTTCTATCTTGTTATTTAAATTATTTATAATGTCTATTATCTTGTTACAGTGTGATGAATGCTTTCTCGGAAGGACTCACTATCTTTTATTTGATTATAATAACATCCTTCTCGTTTATGATGGTGGTCACGAATTAATCAATGACGACGATGATTAGATGACAACGACGATGATATGATGATGAGGAGGAGATGATGGATGATGTGCTAGATGAAGATGAAGAGTTTAGTGATCAAAGTAACAATGAGGAATAAATTTATGTCTTTGATGTTTGTAATGATATTTTAATGCTTTGAATCTTAATATATCATTCTTGTATTTCAAGATACTTTGTGTTTTTGTTTATTTGAAGCTTGATACTTGCAAAGAGTGGTACCTTAATAATAATTATTTTTTATTATATTATATTAGATTCCAAGTCCAGGTACCTAATTTGGTATGCATAATTCTTTAAGTTTGGCCCTTTTTTTATTAATAAACATGATTTGTTTATCAAAAAATATTATTTAAATATGATTATCTAATCCGTGGGAAATATGTCCAAAATATTATCATAACATTCGTCTGAAATCCGTCCAGAATTTGCATGAATAGCAATATTGAATCCGTCTGAAATTCGTCTGAAATTAAGCCAATATAACCAAAATTCAGATTTTTGTGTTTGTCTGAAAGCTGTCCGAAATCTGTCTGGAACTAATTTCGGACGGAATTTCGGACATAATTTTTAATTTTAAATGGGGATTTTTCGGACGGGGGGTGTTCCGTCTGAAATCCGTCTGAAATTAATTGTCCGTCCAAAATCCGTGGGAAAAGTGTCCAAATTCCGTCTAAAATCCGTCTGTGAATTCGTCCGAAAATAACAATTTTCTAGTAGCGACAGAGTTATCTCTCCTAAGATTCCTCTTGCTGCCCTATCAAAGGCTCGTACAATCATTTCTTGTGGTGTCAAATCCGCCACGCTTATATTTAGCTGCTCGAGGGTGGACATCGGAACCACATTCAACTCCGAACCACCATCTACAAGCACCTTTGAAATTACAAACCCCTTACACTTTAGGGTGATGTCTAAGGCTTTGGTGCTACTGCAGGATTTTGAGGCCACTTCATCTTCCGAGAAAGTAATCATGTTGACATGCCTGATTGGGTCCACCATATTTACCACATTTTCCGGAGTGACGTCAGGTTTGACATACGCTTCATTCAACACCTTCAATAATGCCTTGCGATGCAATTCTGATGTCAAGACGAGCGACAAAAGGGATATCCTTGCCGGAGTTTTCTTCAATTGTTCCACCACATCATATTCACTTTGCTTCATGATCTTCATAAACTCTTCTTCTTCTTTCTCTTTTCTTTCATCCATAGTTTTCTCTTCTTCGGCTTCCTTCATCATTTTTTCTTCAGCCAGGGTGTAGCATCGCCCGCTCCTTGTAATGCCTCCAATTCTCACAATATTAGTAACTTAGGCCTTCGAGGTCTTCCCCGCAGCCTCCAGTTAGTTCAACTTTCTGCTCATAATTCCATGGTACAGCATGTGTATCTACATAAGCAAAAGGAGTTGGCTTGCTCACCCTTACGATGACTCTTTTTGGGTCCCAAGGTTTGTTCATGGGTGGTACTCTGAGTACAACATTTTCAACTACATTGACTTCCTCTCGCAGCACCTCGCCTCGGCTTTAATCACCCCCAAGGTGAGTAACCTCCGAACCTGGACTTTGAAATCCCAACAAGTTTCGATGTCGTGCCCCACTTGCCCACAATGTTAGTCGCACCTTAGATCCTTGGCGTACCCCCTGTCTGCACTTGGGATTTTCATTGGTGTAACAATATTGTATCCCACCTTCTTCAGTTCTTCGAAGATCTTCTGCATTGGCACTCGTAGTTCCAGCACCTTCCTATTTGGGGACCCTGTTACCTCCAAATTGTTTACTCGATTTCCATCATTATGATTCGGGATTGGATTCTTAGCGATATTAGGCCCGACCTCTTCTTCAAACCCTAGTCTCCCACAAGCAATCAACTTTTTTACTGCCGTCTTAAAAGCTTCGCAATCCTCAATAGAATGACCTGTGACATCCATATGATACTTGCAAGTCTGATTTGGATTGAACCAAGCAGGAAATGGTGGTTCTAAGGGACGTACAGGGTTTCCCGCAATCAAGTGGCGATCAAACAATTGTTGGAATAAATCCACATTAGAGATTGACAATTTTAGTAAGGGTGGCAGATTTGGACTTTGGAAACGTCCTTGGTTTGGGAAATTTGGGCGAGGCGGAGGATAGTTTGGGCGGTTTTGTGGGGGTGCAGACGGGTAACGGGTGTACGATGGGCGGGCAAGGTTATATGGTTGGGGGGTAGGAATATTGCTGATTTGGTTTTGCGGGTAAGTGTTGGTTTGTGAGGATGATTGTAACGGGTAAAGCGGGGTTTGTGTCTGGTATGGGACATGTTGGTTAGGGTTATAGGGTGCTTGGTACTGAGGATTGAAGTTCTGTTGGCGTTGTACATAATTCGCCTCAACTTCCTTCTTCTTTGGTTGAAATCCCTTCAGGGATGTACTTCCTTTACCGTCATTCATGGGGAGCTTTCCAGCTCTTGCCAAAAAATCAATCCTTTCACCGGCGGCGATCAAGTCAAAGAAATCTTTGTAGGCGGCCCCAGCCATGGCCCCTATAAAAGGTGCTCCGAGGGTTCCTAGAAAGTATGAGCACATTTCAGATAAAGTCAACGGGGGCTGAACTTGTGCAGCCAAACTCCTCCACATTTGGGCATATTGCTTGAAGGGATCCTCACTTCTTTTCTGCAGTGTAGTCAATTGTTCACGACTCGGGGCTGCATCCAGGTTAAATTTGTATTGGTCCATAAATAAGTTAGCCAATTCCGTCCATCGCAAGATCTTGGAATGGTCCAATTGAAGGTACCATTCTAAGGCGACGCCCGTCAAACTTTGGTGGAAAAAGCTGATAAGGAATTTGTCATCCTTGGACCAGATTGCCATCTTGGTGGCGTAACTAATGAGGTGAAATCGTGGGTTCCCACTTCCATCATATTTGGAGAAGTCAGGAATCTTGAAGTCCTTGGGGATCACGACATCTGTGGCGGGACCGAGTTCTTCTATCAGGAGAGGGCCGTAGGTACTCGGGCCTTTTATCGCTTTTATCTATTCTTCCATTTTCTCCATCCATTCATCTCTCATCTTATCCTTACCAGCCTGGACTCCCGCTGACTGGCTGTGAGTAGATACATATGGTTGCTCCCATGTTGGCGCGGTGTAGCCCGGGACTTCATGATAGGCATTTTCGAAAGGGGGATATCCTTCTCCAATGGGAAGTGTTATTGGTGCCGTGTGATGTGTCTGGTCGGGTCCAGACACTCCCTGAATGAGACTCGTGCTAATGTTTGAAAACATTGGTGCTGTTACCACAGAAGAAATCCGCTGCCTACCAGGTTCAATTGTATCTCTGTTTGCACTAAGCATGCTGAGAGATTCCCTCATATCTTGTAGTATGGCTTCTAATCTTGCTTGGGTTTCAGTCATCTCGCTTATTCTTCCACTCACATCATCTATCTCAGAGCTTAGGTTTCTTCCTTCCTCAGATGCATTAGCAGCCATCCTGGTCCGAGATCTGGTATAGTAAACTCGGGTTTGGTTGGTGTCACCTTTCCTAGGTCGCACAATGGTTCCAGAATCCTCAGAAGGACGTGATTCTGTAAAGCATTTTAAAAAAACTTATTAGCCAATTCAAAATTTTGTGTGCGTGTATGCATGCATGTGCATATTATCATCCTTCGTTCAATTGTGAGGGTACTCTTAGGAAGATTGTCGTATTACACCTATAGCAAGAAAACCCATCCTGCAATCAAATCTAGTGGTATGGTTCCCTCTGGTTTGAATACAGTTGGTGTCAAGTCCATGGGAGAATCCACTCCTCGATGAACCACACTCGCACTAGCAACGCCCCTCATTTACACATAAAACACGCCGTTTTTAGGGTAAAAAATGTTGATGATGTATCCGAGGGAGAATGTACTCCTCGATAGATATCATCTAGAAATGCTCGAAAGACATGGATGAAAACTTCCATTCCATTATAAATATTTTGATACAAATCATGAGTCTTTGATCAAAATAAAAGAAGTACATTGATAGTTTCCATCTTTCTTCGAGGTCTACAAAGTTCTATGTTAAAAGTCTCATCTTCTTTTTCCCGAACCCTCTGGCAAGTTTTCCAAAATGATTGAAGAATTCGGCCACCTTCGGTGGTAGCTGAAGGAAATGGTTTATACGAATGTGGACGGATGCCTCTTCAAACCGCTCCACCAGTTGGGAAGTGTGATATTGGAGCTTATCCATCACGTCCTCGTATTTTCTCTTCCATGCTTCCTTTTCATTCATTACATCCTTCACCACTAATTTCCATCCCTTTACCCATTCTGCGTGACGTTGAGCTTCAACCCTTTCAGAGTCTTTTATCTTGTTTCTGAGCCAATCTTCTCTTATGTTGGCTTCTGCTAGTAGCTGGTGATACTTGGCTGCTTCGTCCCATCTCGATTAGAGTACAGTTCTGTTTGGGCCAAGGATTCTTGCAGGGATTCAACTCTCTCTTCTAGTATATCTATTGTTTCAACGTGAACCCCTACTTTTGTCTCGAGCTCTTTTTTCTTCTTTTGAAGTTTGACAAGCATCTTCTCTTGACATCCTATTTTTGCCAGCAACTCCCGAGTTTCTGCTTCTTTGTCTTTTCTTGCCCTTTTTGTGCGACTCGGGGCTTCGTGGGCATCAGCGCATTCGTCCTTCAAATGCTCAATCTGTAAACTCAGCTTCTGCACTTGTCTTCGGAGCGTGACAATAGTTACTTCGGCAACTTGGTCCTTCTCATCAAAAACCCTCATCTGATCTTTTAAAACTTCGATTTCTTTCAACATTTGATCTTTGGTAAGAGGATTATTTTCCTTATGGAGAGGGGATGCAGGTCTTGGAGGGAAACCTCTTCTTGCTTCTCTCCATGCTTCATATCTTTTTATGTGAGCTATGACTCGCCTTCCTAATTCCTCCGGTCCTTTCATATGAATATCATTCCACGCTGACCTTACTGCTATCGTTTGACTCTTGATGCCTTCACCTTCTTGGTATAGGAAGAATATCCCATCGAGCAGCTCTTTGGGGGGTTCATCCTGTGTCCACTTGGGTTGGCGCATTACCAAAGCTGGTGAGTATGATACACAACCTCTTGGACCCATCAATGGAACATTTGACAAACTTCCACAGCTGAATACAACTGAATCTCCATTATACCACGGACACGCCCAACTAAACGACCGCGGGTCGGCCTGATCAAACTCTTGTTTCCACTCATATAGCTTACGTGGCTTTAGTTGCATGCGAGTGAATCCTTTCAGCGGGTCATCTGTTCTATCGATTTTATCACGAGCGTACAAGTGAGTCATAATCCAGACATACAATATTGACACACAACATCACAGTTTCCCTTGTTGATTCTGATGACAAACCTGTAGGGAGAGGAAAGTTTCGGCTAAGATAGCGGGGACCGGGTTTACACCATATTCTTCGACCCTATAGAAAACATCCATGGCTGACTGATCAATCAGATCTGGTACAAAAGGAAAGAGCACCAACCCATATATCATGAGGGCTGGTGCTTTGTTGAAAGTAACCCATCGTTGTTGCTTGGCCCAGACTTGTTGAGATACACTTACAAAAATTGCCTCTTCAACCCTTTGGTGGTTCCCTTTTCTGTTTTCTCTATCTGTTCCGGTTGAAGCTCCAGTAGACTTGCTATTTTCTGATCTGTTACATGTTGGCCATAATACATGTAGAAGAGTCTTCTTTTGAATTGGCAGTCTTAGCATATAAGCATACTCTTCCATAGTTGGAGTGATGTCCAAGTTAGGCAATTCAAAACATCTCAAAGTTGAGTTCCAATATTGGGCCAATGCACTCAGAGCGGGAGCTCCCACTGGAATACGCAATAGGTCCAATATTCTGCCATACTTGCTGACAAAGTCTGAGCGTGCTTTTTCTGACATTTGCTGGCTGAGTTCACATAATCTCTTAACGTCATTGAGTGTCACATCGATCTTGATACTTTTCTTGGAATAGCTCGCATTGCTAGTATTCTTCTCTGAACCAAACTTTTCCATTTTCTTGCTATAAGTTGAATACCAAAATCTTCCAACAAAGAGACGCAACAAAAAAAAATGAGTATAGTGAAGTAAATATATCTTGCGTGATTCATGTCGTATGGGACCCAATGGGGTTGAAAACCCTGATGGGTATGTATCACCTTCATTATGACATAGCGCCTATTAGATGTGCAATAATATTCGAGTATGTCATTCAAGTTTGAGGCAGCAATGTGGCGCCCTTAGTTTTGTGAATATTCACAATGAATATGCATGACAACTTATGCTTATGATGATAGAGAGAGGAAAGAAAAGTACGCCCCCTTTTGTCCTAAGCCATGTAAAACATAAGGATGGACACACCCTAAGGCTAGGACTTTAAACAGGTTGGCCACTGGGTCCCGCTTCTATTAGTGAAAATTGGGACGGGTCTAGACCTCTAAAAGTCATGGTCCCCAGATTGCCCTCATAAGGATATGATTCATGAATCTAACCACAAGTAGGGATAAACCCTCTCAATATGACTATTCTATGATCTCATGTACAATCTGAGTGGTGAACTGACAAGTATCAGGGAGGCACAAGACCTCTTCAATAACAACGTCAGAGCACCGCCTAATCCTTGGGTTTTTGAGCAAGCTCGGGTATAGAGCTAAGTGTGTGTGCAATATGTGATAGTGATGAGTGTGAAAGGGGGCATACAAACCTGTGACACTTAAAAGTAAAAATAAAAGGGAAGACAAGTAAAACCTGCAAAACAAAAACATAGGTATATATGACAATAGTTATAAGTCCTCTACCCTATTGTTAAAACATGGGAAAAAAGAAAAGAAAGGAGGAGGAAACAAAAACATTGTTAGTGAAACATATATAACAATAACGTGAGTTAAAATGTATGTACAACTAAATCTTCTCATTTAAATAAGAGGAAAAACCCAACCAAAAGGACAACCCAAACAGACATGAATAAAACATTTTAAGTTTTGTCATTTAATTATTGTTAGGAGAAAAACAGCAAGATATAATCATAAAAGGTAAAACAAATAAGCTACACGTTACTAAAAATTTGCAAAACCAATTTTTTGGAAAACTGGTTTTTCCTCTTAGAGAAAAAGGAGCGCCACCAACTTTATTTAAGAAAAAAAAAGCTTTAGGTTCGGGAGTCAATTATGTCTAGGGAAGGCATGGAGACTTAACCCCACCTAGACATCCACAAAATACCCAAAATAGTAAAATAAATAACTAAATATTTTTTACCCAAAATCATTCTTTATTTTTGATTGAACATTATTGAGGCTATCCACAGCAACCTTAAAACTTGAAGGATTAAAAACTTAGGCAACCCAAAAGATTGTTTGATCATGATCACATTTTATGTAAAATAAACGATTTTACTCTAAAATAAAAATAAACGAGAAATGAAACTTCACTTATTCGGCTCAAAAATAAAACACGAAACAAAATAATACAACAAAGAAACAAACCAAAGAGACAGAATAAAGGATTTTGTTTATTCTGATAAGATTCAAGAAGCCCAGAAAGAAAGAAATTAGACAACTTACAATCATTTTGCTCTTACAAATGTTAATTTCGGATTTTTCACTCATCAACCTTGTTTAGAGCCAAACTAAAGGCAAAATTTTGGTGATCTTACCGTCCTTGAAAGATAAGGAAGAGACCTACAATTTCAGGTTTCACAAGAATTGTCAAATTAGGTCAAAATTCAAGGCTAAATTGTGTCCCGGGTTCTCGGGGGGGGGGGGGTGTCCATGATGTTCCTTCACTTAAATGGGCCTAACTTACTCATCTTAAGCCCAATTAAGGCATATGATACCTTGTTGGAAAGCTTATTCAGAGGCCCATAATTTGGTGTAGGGTAAGGTCAGGATTAAAATGCATAAATAGCAATTTACAGCCGCACAAGCCAGAGAGAGACGAAAATTAGACAACTTTTACAATCATTGTTTTTGCTTTTACATTATTGGGCTTAATTGACAAACATTGTTAATTTTCGGATTTTTCACTCATCCTGATCTTGTTGCCTTGCGCAGAGCATAACTAGAGCTACAAATATCGGATTTTGGTGATCTTCCTATCCCTAGAAAGATAAGGAAGAGAGCTACAATTTCAGGTTTCACAAGAATTGTCAAATTAGGCCAAAATCAAGGCTAAATTGGGTCCCAAGTTCTCTGGCGCCGATCAGTGCGCAGTCCATGATGTTCCTTCACTTAAATAGGCCAAACTTACTCATCTTAAGCCCAATTAAGGCATATGATACCTTCTTGGAAAGCTTATTCAGAGGCCCTTAATTTGGTCTAGGATTAGCTCAGGATTAATAAGCATAAATAGCAGTTTACAGCCGCACAAGCCAGAGAGAGATGAAAATTAGACAACTTTTACAATCATTGTTTTTTGCTTTTACATTATTGGGTTTAAGTGCTAAACAATGTTAATTTTCGGATTTTTCACTAATCCTGACCTTGTTGCCTTCCACAAAACATAACTAGAGCTACAGATATCGGATTTGGGTAATCTTGTTGTCCCTAGAAAGATAAGGAAGAGACCTACAATTTCAGTTTTCAAAGAATTGTCAAATTAGGCCAAATTTTTGGCTAAATTGGGTCCTGAGTTCCCTGGCACGGATTATTGCGCAGTCCATGATGTTCCTTCACTTAAATAGTCCTAACTAACTCATCTTAAGCCCAATTAAGGCATATGATACCTTGTTGGAAAGCTTATTCGGAGGCCCTTAATTTGGACTAGGGTTAGGTCAGGATTAATAAGCATAAATAGCAGTTTACTGCCGTACAAGCCAGAGAGAGATGGAAATTAGACAACTTTTACAATCATTATTTTCGCTTTTACATTATTGGGCTTAATTGGGCTTAATTGCCAAACATTGTTAATTTTCGGATTTTTCACTCATCCTGACCTTGTTACCTTGCGCAGAGGATAACTAGACCTACAGATATCGGATTTTGGTGATTTTGATGTCCCTAAAAAGATAATGAAGAGACCTACAATTTCAGGTTTCACTAGAATTGTCAAATTAGGCATAAATCAAGGCTAAATTGGGTCCCGAGTTCTCTGGTGCGGATCAGTGTGCAGTCCATGATGTTTCTTCACTTAAATGGGCCTAACTTACTCATCTTAAGCCCGATTAAGGCATAAGATACATTGTTGGAAAGCTTATTCAGAGGCCCTTTATTAGGTCTAGGGTTTGGTAAGGATTAAGAAGCATAAATAGCAGTTTACAGCCACACAAGTCAGAGAGAGACGATAATTAGACAACTTTTACAATCATTGTTTTTTCTTTTACATTATTCGGCTTAATTGCTAAACATTGTTAATTTTTGGATTTTTCACTCATCCTGACCTTTGTGCCTTGCGCAGAGCATAACTAGAGCTACAGAAATCGGATTTTGGTGATCTTGCTGTACCTAGAAAGATAAGGAAGAGACCCACAATTTCAGGTTTCAAGGGAATTGTCAAATTAGCCCAAAATCAAGGCTAAATTGGTTCCCGAGTTTTCTGGCGAGGATCAGTGCGCAGTCCATGATGTTCCTTCACCAAAATGGGCCTAACTTACTCATCTTAAGCCCAATTAAGGCATATGATACCTTGTTGGAAAACTTATTCAGAAGCCCTTAATTTGGAGTAGGGTTAGGTCATAATTAATGACATTAAATAGCTGTTTACAGCAGCACAATCCAGAGAGAGACGGAAATTAGACAACTTTTACACACATTGTTTTTGCTTTTACTTTATTGGGCTTAATTGCTAAACATTGTTAATTTTCGGATTTTTCACTCATCCTGACCTTGTAGCCTTCCGCAGAGCATAACTAGACCTACAGATATCGGATTTTGGTGATCATGCTGTCCCTAGAAAGATAAGGAAGAGTCGTACAATTTCAGGTTTCAAGAGAATTGTCAAATTAGCCCAAAATAAGGCCTAAATTGGTTCCCGAGTTCTCTAGCGTGGATCAGTGTGCAGTCCATGATGTTCCTTCACTTAAATGGGCCAAACTTACTCATCTTAAGCCCAATTAAGGCATATGATACCTTGTTGGAAAGCTTATGCAGAAGCCCTTAATTTGGTCTTGGGTTAGGTCAGGATTAATAAGCATAAATAGAAGTTTACAGCCATACAATCCAATGAGATACGGAAATTAGACAACTTTTACAATCATTGTTTTTGCTTTTACATTATTGGGCTTAATTGCTAAACAATGTTAATTTTCGGAATTTTCACCCATCCCGACCTTGTTGCCTTGCGCAGAGCATAACTAGAGCTGCAGATATCGAATTTTTATGATCTTGCTGTCCCTAGAAAGATAAGCAATATACCTACAATTTCAGGTTTCACTAGAATTGTCAAATTAGGCCAAAATCAAGGCTAAATTGGGTCCCGAGTTCTCTGGCGCGGATCAGTGTGCAGTCCATGATGTTTCTTCACTTAAATGGGCCTAACTTACTCATCTTAAGCCCGATTAAGGCATAAGATACATTGTTGGAAAGCTTATTCAGAGGCCCTTTATTAGGTCTAGGGTTAGGTAAGGATTAAGAAGCATAAATAGCCGTTTACAGCCACACAAGCCACAGAGAGACGAAAATTAGACATCTTTTACCATCATTGTTTTTGCTTTTATATTATTCGGCTTAATTGCTAAACATTGTTAATTTTCGGATTTTTCACTCATCCTGACCTTTGTGCCTTGCGCAGAGCATAACTAGAGCTACAGAAATCGGATTTTGGTGATCTTGCTGTCCCTAGAAAGATAAGGAAGAGACCTACAATTTCAAGTTTCAAGGGAATTGTCAAATTAGCCCACAATCAAGGCTAAATTGGTTCCCGAGTTTTCTGGCGAGGATCAGTGCGCAGTCCATGATGTTCCTTCACTAAAATGGGCCTAACTTACTCATCTTAAGCCCAATTAAGGCATATGATACCTTGTTGGAAAACTTATTCAGAAGCCCTTAATTTGGAGTAGGGTTAGGTCATAATTAATGACATTAAATAGCAGTTTACAGCAGCACAATCCAGAGGGAGACGGAAATTAGACAACTTTTACACACATTGTTTTTGCTTTTACATTATTGGGCTTAATTGCTAAACATTGTTAATTTTCGGATTTTTCACTCATCCTGACCTTGTTGCCTTGCGCAGAGCATAACTAGACCTACAGATATCGGATTTTGGTGATCTTGCTGTCCCTAGAAAGATATGGAAGAGTCCTACAATTTCAGGTTTCAAGAGAATTGTCAAATTAGCCCAAAATCAGGCCTAAATTGGTTCCCGAGTTCTCTAGCGTGGATCAGTGTGCAGTCCATGATGTTCCTTCACTTAAATGGGCCAAACTTACTCATCTTAAGCCCAATTAAGGCATATGATACCTTGTTGGAAAGCTTATTCAGAAGCCCTTAATTTGGTCTTGGGTTAGGTCAGGATTAATAAGCATAAATAGAAATTTACAGCCATACAATCCAATGAGATACGGAAATTAGACAACTTTTACAATCATTGTTTTTGCTTTTACATTATTGGGCTTAATTGCTAAACAATGTTAATTTTCGGAATTTTCACTCATCCCGACCTTGTTGCCTTGCGCAGAGCATAACTAGAGCTGCAGATATCGGATTTTTATGATCTTGCTGTCCCTAGAAAGATAAGCAATATTGAGACACCCCGCTGTGCCCCATCGTATTATTACATTAAAACCTTAATATTTATTTACTTAATCGCTCGCTTATCATTGAAAATACGTAAAAATTAAAACTTAATAAATAATTATATAACTTATGCAGATATAAAACATACCAAAACTATATTACATAAATACACACCTGTTTATTTATTACATTACCAAAACACTGTTGAGGGTATGCTCTTAGTAGGATCCCTCACAGGCATAAACTTCACTACAGACATACTTAGCGGAATTATGAATACTCCTTAGACACACTGGCCATATTGTCTATACTTTAATCGCCTTGAATCACAGCTCGACCTCCAGCATCTGGTTCGTAAGGAGTTCCATCTAACTCCTCAGCAATTGGTTCCTCCATCAGGTCTTCACATGCGATCACATCAGAAATAAAATAAAACACACAGGAGATATAGGGAATAAGAAACAGTTCTATCATCAAAAAGCGGAAAAGAGTAATAGTAAATTATACAGTAATTGTCACAGACACACATCACTCAAAATCAACAATCATCCTCAATTCACTATATCATCCTCTACCCTCAGCTCATGTAGTCTAAACACTTATACTATCATAACTATCTCTATTCCTTTCACATTCGTTAGTAGTCCATAACTATTTAGGGTCAAAACTCAGTGTGCCCCTATTCCTGTATCTCTCACAGGAAATAGTGCATAAGCACAGTATGTGTCACTATTTCCCCCATTGGAAATAGCACATAAGCACATAATAACTGATAACTCGGTGCGCCCTATTCCCTAATCTCTCATAGGAAATAGTGCATAAGCACGATATGCGTCACTATTTCCCCCATTGGAAATAGCACATAAGCACATAATAAATAATAACTCGGTGCGCCCCTATTCCCTAATCTCTCATAGGAAATAGTGCATAAGCACGATATGCGTCACTATTTCCCCCATTGGAAATAGCACATAAGCACATAATAAATAATAACTCGGTGCGCCCCTATTCCCTAATCTCTCATAGGAAATAGTGCATAAGCACGATATGCGTCACTATTTCCCCATTTGAAATAGCACATAAGCATATAATAAATAATAACTCGGTGCGCCCCTATTCCCTAATCTCTCATAGGAAATAGTGCATAAGCACAATATGATTCTCACTGACTTTTATCAATAGCAACCTAGTACCTCAAACTCTTCCTCACAACCTCCACTTGCATTCTATGTCACATCTCCTCATTTAGATAATTTAATTTAGCTAAGCACCTCTAAGTCAATTCATTCTCTCACCCAAACAATCATCTCCCGAACAACACATATCCTTACTTAAAAATCATCTAAGCACAATATTTAAAAACAGGCAGATCATGCATAACATAACATCGAAAATATCCAAATATCTCAATATCATATAAATATTCAAACACCGAAATAATACGTCACATGCAGATGGAATACCTCAACCAGCAGTATCACAAGAAATTTGATAACATAAAATCAAACATCCTCAAATACTTAAAATCAACTTAATGTCGATAAACCTACAATCCCCGAATCACCATTGGTTTTACAGAAAAGGTTTCCAATGGGATTTTGGTCTTGTCGATTACTCGACTACTAGTAGGGTTTAGGTCGCCCTACACAACTATCATATAATCTACTACTTATCGATTCCGACGATAGGTTGATTCTTTTCCCCACCTGAGTTAGCACCGGAAACGCGTACACGACGATCCTCGTTATCCCGCCACGAGTTAACACAACCACCTTCATTCAAACAACATAACTATAATTAATCAATTAACAACCATCTATGACACTTTAGGGCTAGGTTCGGTCAAGACTTAGAAAATAGGTTTAGGATTATCTTCTTAATGCCATCTTTTGGATCCTAGTTACTAGAGTCTTAACTAACATGGATTACTTATTACAAGACTAAAATTTGAAACAAAATCCTCTAACATTTAGGGTTAGGGTTTCGGCCCATATTAGGAATTTAAGCTAGGGATTTTTTGTTGGACCTAAGCTCTTGGATTTAAGCTATACATGTATTATAGAACTTAAGTCAAGTACTAACATTCAAAACAAACAACAAAACACCAAACCCATTTTCCTACCTAGGTTCGGCCATTAATGGTTAATAGGGAAGGAAAATGATTTTTATCACATGCTCTTGGATAAATAAAGGAGGGATCATAACTAGATCATAGAAATTGGTTTCACATTTTTATGATTTTTCTACAATTTTCTAGAATTATTTGAAGTTCTAGATCTAGGAATGGAAAAATATGATTCATGGCATAAACATGAGAAATACATGAATATGAAAGCTTATATGATCAAGGAGATGAGCTTTTACCTCTTGAAGATTGAAGTAATGAAGAAAATGATCAACCTTCACTAAGCTGAAAACTGGACAGCTTGAGGGTGTGATGGTATTGTGAGTGTATCTCACAGTATACTCATCCGAAAATCTTGAACTTTGGCTTGATAGAAAGATAATAAGAAAAGGAACAATTTTTGTGTTTAAGGTTTCATTTGGTTCGGATCATAACAGGGGTGAAAAGGGACTTCTTTCTGCTGTTTCGTGGGTTGCTGAGAATTCTGGGCAGTTTCGGTATTTTGATCCTATCTCCCAATCCACTTACCCGTTTTTGATGATCTTTAGCTTGTTGGAAAGAAGAGAGAAAGAGGAACAACTTTTATGTTTAGTGTTTTCCAAGTTTCAGAAAGGAAGAGGGTCATATGTTTGGTGGGGATTCGGTGTTCTTAGGGTTTTGTAACTTAGTTGGTGAGGAAGATGAAGGGAATGAAGAAGATGAGTGAAATGGTGAGGGAGGCCACGGTTTGGAGGGTATTTATAGGGAAAATATTAGGCCTTGTTTGGTTTTTAACTTTTATATTAATGGGTTTTGTGATTATTTAATTAATATAAGTTTAACCATAGTTAATAATTAACTTAACTAAGGTTATAATTAACTTAACTAAGGTTATTTTGGCTAACCATGGTTAATAATATGTGGCTCAAATTTAGTGGAGGTGTGGCTGATTTTGGGCCACACAAAGTGACTCACCAATGAGTCACCGATCCTATCCGTTAGCGGTTCCCGGAAATTAAATTCGTGACTCAATCGTCGTTTCCCGATTTCGATTTTTGAGAGGAAAATAATGAAACGAAAGCAAAATGAAATAGGTAAGGTTGAGTATATATGGATGCACGAAATTGAGGAGATGTGGGAGGTTTACAACCATGTAAAATGAGTGGTTAAGAGTGCGTAGATGTCTCGGTTAATACTGCGAAAGCTTGGGGGTATTTTGGTCTTTTTACCTAAATGTCATGATTACTTGCATTTAATGCTCATAAATGCTTGGTGACTCATCCTCCATGAGTCATCATGTATGACTCATTGTCCCGATCTCTTGACGGGTCTCTGCACTTCCCTTCTCGACTTCGTCGGTTTCCCGATTAGGGTTTTACGCCTGCGTAAAAGCGTAATATTTCGTTTTTCTGAAAATTTTCAAACTAACCAAACTCGTTGGAAATATGACTTAAATATAAACCATTTCGTTCACGAGTCAAAATTAGGTTTTTCTTTCAAGGTAAAATTATACTGTCAGTGAAAACGCAGATCGGGTTCCGTCTGAATTTTCAATCCAAATTTTTATCATAAACTTCTACCCTAAGATAGAGTATGAATATGATTTTTATTTCATAAAAATCAATCTCCATGAACTCGGATAAAAATATAAATAAATACATTTATACCGGTTAATACAGCGAAAATATTTTTACTGAAAAAATAAAAATCGGAAAATAAAAAGTAGGGTGTTACAAATATACCTACAATTTCAGGTTTCACTAGAATTGTCAAATTAGGCCAAAATCAAGGCTAAATTGGGTCCCGAGTTCTCTGGCGCGGATCAGTGTGCAGTCCATGATGTTTCTTCACTTAAATGGGCCTAACTTACTCATCTTAAGCCCGATTAAGGCATAAGATACATTGTTGGAAAGCTTATTCAGAGGCCCTTTATTAGGTCTAGGGTTAGGTAAGGATTAAGAAGCATAAATAGCAGTTTACAGCCACACAAGCCAGAGAGAGACGAAAATTAGACAACTTTTACAATCATTGTTTTTGCTTTTACATTATTCGGCTTAATAGCTAAACATTGTTAATTTTCGGATTTTTCACTCATCCTGACCTTTGTGCCTTGCGCAGAGCATAACTAGAGCTACAGAAATCGGATTTTGGTGATCTTGCTGTCCCTAGAATGATAAGGAAGAGACCTACAATTTCATGTTTCAAGGGAATTGTCAAATTAGCCCAAAATCAAGGCTAAATTGGTTCCCGAGTTTTCTGGCGAGGATCAGTGCGCAGTCCATGATGTTCCTTCACTTAAATGGGCCTAACTTACTCATCTTAAGCCCAATTAAGGCATATGATACCTTGTAGGAAAGCTTATTCAGAGGCCCTTAATTTGGTCTAGGGTTAGGTCACGATTAATAAGCATAAATAGTAGTTTACAGCCGTACAATCCAGAGAGAGACGTAAATTAGACAACTTTTACAATCATTGTTTTTGCTTTTACATTATTGTGCTTAATTGCTAAACAATGTTAATTTTCGGATTTTTCACTCATCCTGACCTTGTTGCCATGCACAGAGCATAACTAGAGCTACAAATATCAGATTTTGGTGATCTTGCAGTCCCTATAAAAATAAGGAAGAGACCTACAATTTCAGGTTTCACTAGAATTGTCAATTTAGTCCAAAATCAAGGCTAAATTGGGTCCCGAGTTCTCTGGCGCGGATCAGTGCGCAATCCATGATGTTCCTTCAATTAAATGGGCCTAACTTACTCATCTTAAGCCCAATTAAGGCATATGATACCTTGTTGGAAAGCTTATTCAGAGGCCCTTAATTTGGTCAAGGGTTAGGTGAGGATTAATAAGAATAAATAGCAGTTTACAGTCGCACAAACCAGAGAGATGGAAATTAGACAACTTTTACAGTCATTGTTTTTGCTTTTACATTACTGGGCTTAGTTGATAACTTTGTTAATTTCCGGATTTTTCACTCATCCTGACCTTTTTGCCTTGCTAAAAGCATAACTAGAGCTACAGATATCGGATATTTGTGATCTTGCTGTCCCCAGAAAGACAAGGAAGAGACCTACAATTTAAGGTTTCACAAGAATTGTCAAGTTAGGCTTAAATCAAGGCTAAATTGGGTCCCGAGTTCTCTGGCACGGATCAGTGCGCAGTCTATGATGTTCCTTCACTTAAATGGGCCTAACTTACTCATCTTAAACCCAATTAAGGCATATGATACCTTGTTGGAAAGCTTATTCAGAGGCCCTTAATTTGGTCTAGGGTTAGGTCAGGGTTAATAAGAATAAATAGCAGTTTACAGCCGTACAAGGCAGAGAGAGACGGAAATTAGACAACTTTTACAATCATTGTTTTTGCTTTTACATTATTGGGCTTAATTGCTTAGCATTGCTAATTTTCTGATTTTTCACTCATCCTGACCTTGTTGCCTTGCGCAGAGCATAACTAGAGCTACAGATATCGGATTTTGGTGAACTTGTTGTCCCTAGAAAGATAAGGAAGAGACCTACAATTTCTGGTTTCACAAGAATTGTCAAATTAGGCCAAAATCAAGGCAAAATTGGGTCCCGAGTTCTCTGGCGCGGATCAGTGCGCAGTCCATGATGTTCCTTCAATTAAATGCGCCTAACTTACTCATCTTAAGCCCAATTAAGGCATATGATACCTTGTTGGAAAGCTTATTCAGAGGCCCTTAATTTGTTCTAGGGTTAGGTTAGGATTAATAAGCATAAATAGAAGTTTACAGCCGCACAAGCCTGAGAGAGATGGAAATTAGATAACTTTTACAATCAATGTTTTTGCTTTTACATTATTTGGCTTAATTGCTAAATATTGTTAATTTTCGATTTTTTCACTCATCATGACCTTGTTGCCTTACGCAGAGCATAACTAGAGCTACACATATCGGATTTTAGTGATCTTGTTGTCCATAGAAAGATAAGGAAGAGACCTACAATTTCAGGTTTCACAAGAATTGTCAAATTAGGCCAAAATCAAGGCTAAATTGGGTCCCCAGTTCTCTGGCGCGGATCAGTGCGCAGTCCATGATGTTCCTTCACTTAAATGGGCCTAACTTACTAATCTTAAGCCCAATTAAGGCGAATGATACCTTGTTGGAAAGCTTATTCAGAGGGCCTTAATTTGGTATAGGGTTAAGTCTAGATTAAAAAGAATAAATAGCAGTTTACAGCTGCACAAGCCAGAGAGAGACGGAAATTAGACAACTTTTACAGTCATTGTTTTTGCTTTTACATTATTGGGCTTAATTGGGCTTAATTACTAAACATTGTAAATTTTCGGATTTTTCACTCATCCTGACCTTGTTGCTTTGCCAGAGCATAACTATAGCTACAGGTATCGGATTTTGGTGATCTTGCTGTCCCTAGAAAGATAAGGAAGAGACCTACATTTCCTGGTGTCACAAGAATTGTCAAATTAGGGCAAAAACAAGGCTAAATTGGGTCCCGAGTTCTCTGGCGTGGATCAGTGCGCAGTCCGTGATGTTCATTCACTTAAATGGGCCTAACTTACACATCTTAAGCCCAATTAAGACATATGATACCTTGTTGTAAAGCTTATTCAGAGGCCCTTAATTTGGTCTAGGGTTAGGTCAGAATTAATAAGCATTAATAACAGTTTACAGCCGCACAAGTCAGAGAGAGATGAAAATTAGAAAACTTTTACAATCATTGTTTTTGCTTTTACATTATTGGGCTTAATTGTTAAACATTGTTAATTTTCGGATTTTTCACTCATCCTGACCTTGTTGCCTTGCGCAAGGCATAACTAGAGCTACAGATATCGGATTTTGGTGATCTTGTTGTCCCTAGAAAGACAAGGAAGAGACCTACAATTTCTGGTTTCACAAGAATTGTCAAATTAGGCCAAAATTAAGGCTAAATTGGGTCCCAAGTTCTCTGGCTCAGATCAGTGCGCAGTCCATGATGTTCTTTCACTTAAATGGGCCTAACTTACTCATCTTAATCCCAATTAAGTCAAACGATACCTTGTTGGAAAGCTTATTCAGTGGCCCTTAATTTGGTCCGGGTTAGGTCGGGATTAATAAGCATAACTAGCAGTTTACAGCCCACAAGCAAGAGAGAGACGGAAATTAGACAACTTTTACAATCATTGTTTTTGCTTTTACATTACTGGGCTTAATTGCTAAATATTGTTAATTTTCGGATTTTTCACTTCTCCAGACCTTGTGGCCTTACGCAGAGAATAACTAGAGCTACAGATAGCAGATTTTGGTGATCTTGCTGTCCCTAGAAAGATAAGGAAGAGACCTACAATTTCAGGTGTACCAAGAATTGTCAAATTTGGCCAAAATCAAGGCTAAATTAGGTCTCGAGTTCTTCCGCACGGATCGATCTGCGCAGTCCATGATGTTCCTTCACTTAAATGGGCCTAACTTACTCATCTTAACCCCAATTAAGGCCTATGATAACTTGTTGGAAAGCTTATTCAGAGGCCCTTAATTTGGTCAAGGGTTAGGTCAGGCTTAATAAGCATAAATAGGAGTTTACAGCCGCACAAGCCAGAGAGAGACGGAAATTACACAACTTTTACAATCATTATTTTTGCTTTTACATTATTGGGCTTAATTGCTAAACATTGTTAATTTTCGGATTTTTCACTCATCCTGATCTTGTTGCCTAACGCACAGAATAACTGGAGCTACAGATATCGGATTTTGGTGATCTTGCTGTCCCTAGAAAGATAAGGAAGAGACCTACAATTTCAGGTTTCACAAGAATTGTCAAATTAGGCCAAAATCAAGGCAAAATTGGGTCCCGAGTTCTCTTGCGCGGATCATTGCACAGTCCATGATGTTCCTTCACTTAAATGGGCCTAACTTACTCATCTTAAGCCCAATTAAGGCATATGATACCTTGTTGGAAAGCTTATTCAGAGGCCCTTAATTTGGTCTAGGGTTAGGTCAGGATTAATAAGCATAAATAGCAGTTTACAGCCGCACAAGCCAAAGAGAGACAGAAATTAGACAATTTTACAATTATTGTTTTTGCTTTTACATTATTGGGCTTAATTGGTAAATATTGTTAATTTTCGGATTTTTCACTCATCCTGACCTTGTTGCCTTGCGCAGAGCATAACTAGAGCTACAGATATCGGATTTGGGTGATCTTGCAGTCCCTAGAAAGATAAGGAAGAGACCTACAACTTCAGGTTTCATAAGAATTGTCAAATTCGGCCAATATCAAGTCTAAATTGGGTCCCAAGTTCTCTGGCGCGGATCAGTGCGCAGTCCATGATGTTCCTTCTCTTAAATGGGCCTAACTTACTCATCTTAAGCCCAATTATGGCATATGATACCTTGTTGGAAAGCTTATTCAGAGGTCCTTAATTTGGTCTAGGGTTAGGTCAGGATTAATAAGCATAAATAGCAGTTTACAGCCTCACAAGCCAGAGAGAGACAGAAATAAGACAACTTTTACAATCATTGTTTTTGCTTTTACATTATTGGGCTTAATAGGGCTTAATTACTAAACATTGTAAATTTTCGTATTTTTCACTCATCCCGACCTTGTTGCTTTGCCAGAGCATAACTATAGCTACAGATGTCGGATTTTGGTGATCTTGTTGTCCCTAGAAAGATACGGAAGAGACCTACAATTTCTGGTTTCACAAGAATTGTCAAATTAGGCCAAAATCAAGGCTAAATTGGGTCCCAGGTTCTCTGGCTCAGATCGAGTCATGATCCATGATGTTCTTTCACTTAAATGGGCCAAACTTACTCATCTTAATCCCAATTAAGTCACACCACCCCTTTGTGGAAAGTATATGGGCCCATTTTTTGGGGGGGGTGGGGGGGAAAAAAAAAAAAAAAAATTACACCCGCACAGGAGAGAGACGATTTGAAAAAGGGAAAGAAATTAGACAACTTTTACAATCATTGTTTTGCTTTTACATTATTGGGCTTAATTGCTAAATATTGTTAATTTTCGAATTTTTCACTTCTCCTGACCTTGTTGCCTAACGCAGAGCATAACTAGAGCTACAGATATCGGATTTTGGTGATCTTGCTCTCCCTAGAAAGATAAGGAAGAGACCTACAATTTCAGGTGTACCAAGAATTGTCAAATTTGGCTAAAATCGAGGCAAAATTAGGTCTCGAGTTCTCTGGCACGGATCAGTGCACAGTCCATGATGTTCCTTCACTTAAATGGGCCTAACTTACTCATCTTAACCCCAATTAAGGCCTATGATACCTTGTTGGAAAGCTTATTCAAAGGCCCTTAATTTGGTCTAGGGTTAGGTCAGGCTTAATAAGCATAAATAGGAATTTACAGCCGCACAAGCCAGAGAGAGACGGAAATTACACAACTTTTACAATCATTATTTTTGCTTTTACATTATTGGGCTTAATTGCTAAACATTGTTAATTTTCGGATTTTTCACTCATCCTGACCTTGTTGCCTTACGCGCATAATAATTGGAGCTACAGATATCGGATTTTGGTGATCTTGCTGTCCCTAGAAAGATAAGGAAGAGACCTACAATTTCAGGTTTCACAAGAATTGTCAAATTAGGCCAAAATCAAGGCAAAATTGGGTCCCGAGTTCTCTTGCGCGGATCATTGCGCAGTCCATGATGTTCCTTCACTTAAATGGGCCTAACTTACTCATCTTAAGCCCAATTAAGGCATATGATACCTTGTTGGAAAGCTTATTCAGAGGCCCTTAATTTGGTCTAGGGTTAGGTCAAGATTAATAAGCATAAATAGCAGTTTACAGCGGCACAAGCCAAAGAGAGACGGAAATTAGACAACTTTTACAATTATTGTTTTTGCTTTTACATTATTGGGCTTAATTGGTAAATATTGTTAATTTTCGGATTTTTCACTCATCCTGACCTTGTTGCCTTGCGCAGAGCATAACTAGAGCTACAGATATCGGATTTGGGTGATCTTGCAGTCCCTAGAAAGATAAGGAAGAGACCTACAACTTCAGGTTTCATAAGAATTGTCAAATTCGGCCAATATCAAGTCTAAATTGGGTCCCAAGTTCTCTGGCGCGGATCAGTGCGCAGTCCATGATGTTCCTTCTCTTAAATGGGCCTAACTTACTCATCTTAAGCCCAATTATGCATATGATACCTTGTTGGAAAGCTTATTCAGAGGCCCTTAATTTGGTCTAGGGTTAGGTTAGGATTAATAAGCATAAATAGCAGTTTACAGCCGCACAAGCCAGAGAGAGACGGAAATTAGACAACTTTTACAATCATTGTTTTGCTTTTACATTATTGGGCTTAATTGCTAAATATTATTAATTTTCGAATTTTTCACTTATCCTGACCTTGTTTCCTTACGCAGAGCATAACTTGAGCTACAAATATCGGATTTTGGTGATCTTGCTGTCCCTAGAAAGATAAGGAAGAGACCTACAATTTCAGGTTACCAAGAATTGTCAAATTTGGCTAAAATCGAGGCAAAATTAGGTCTCGAGTTCTCTGGAACGGATCAGTGCGCAGTCCATGATGTTCCTTCACTTAAATGGGCCTAACTTCTATCTTAACCCCAATTAAAGCCTATGATACCTTGTTGTAAAGCTTATTCAGAGGCCCTTAATTTGGTCTAGGGTTAGGTCAGGCTTAATAAGCATAAATAGGAGTTTACAGCCGCACAAGCCAGAGAGAGACGGAGATTACACAACTTTTACAATCATTATTTTTGCTTTTACATTATTGCGCTTAATTGCTAAACATTGTTAATTTTCGGATTTTTCACTCATCTTGACCTTGTTGCCTTACGCCAATAATCGAGATTCAGATATCGGATTTTGGTGATCTTACTGTCCCAAGAAAGATAAGGAAGAGACCTACAATTTCAAGTTTCACAAGAATTGTCAAATTAGGCCAAAATCAAGGCAAATTTGGTCCCGAGTTCTCTCGTCATCCATCCATGATGTTCCTTCACTTAAATGGGTCTAACTTACTCATCTTAAGCCCAATTAAGGCATATGATACCTTGTTGGAATGCTTATTCAGAGACCCTTAATTTGGTCTAGGGTTAGGTCAGGATTAATAAGCATAAATAGCAGTTTATAGCCGCACAAACCAGAGAGAGACGGAAATTAGACAACTTTTACAATCATTGTTTTTGCTTTTACATTATTGGGCTTAAATGCTAAACATTGTTAATTTTCGGATTTTTCACTCATCCTGACCATGTTTCCTTGCGCAGAGGATAACTAGACCTGCAGATATCGGATTTTGGTGATCTTGCTGTCCCTAGAAAGATAAGGAAGAGACCTACAACTTCAGGTTTCATAAGAATTGTCAAATTCGGCCAATATCAAGTCTAAATTGGGTCCCAAGTTCTCTGGCGCGGATCAGTGCGCAGTCCATGATGTTCCTTCTCTTAAATGGGCCTAACTTACTCATCTTAAGCCCAATTATGCATATGATACCTTGTTGGAAAGCTTATTCAGAGGCCCTTAATTTGGTCTAGGGTTAGGTCAGGATTAATAAGCATAAATAGCAGTTTACAGCCGCACAAGCCAAAGAGAGACGGAAATTAGACAACTTTTACAATTATTGTTTTTGCTTTTACATTATTGGGCTTAATTGGTAAATATTGTTAATTTTCGGATTTTTCACTCATCCTGACCTTGTTGCCTTGCGCAGAGCATAACTAGAGCTACAGATATCGGATTTGGGTGATCTTGCAGTCCCTAGAAAGATAAGGAAGAGACCTACAACTTCAGGTTTCATAAGAATTGTCAAATTCGGCCAATATCAAGTCTAAATTGGGTCCCAAGTTCTCTGGCGCGGATCAGTGCGCAGTCCATGATGTTCCTTCTCTTAAATGGGCCTAACTTACTCATCTTAAGCCCAATTATGGCATATGATACCTTGTTGGAAAGCTTATTCAGAGGTCCTTAATTTGGTCTAGGGTTAGGTCAGGATTAATAAGCATAAATAGCAGTTTACAGCCTCACAAGCCAGAGAGAGACAGAAATAAGACAACTTTTACAATCATTGTTTTTGCTTTTACATTATTGGGCTTAATGGGCTTAATTACTAAACATTGTAAATTTTCGTATTTTTCACTCATCCCGACCTTGTTGCTTGCCAGAGCATAACTATAGCTACAGATGTCGGATTTTGGTGATCTTGTTGTCCCTAGAAAGATACGGAAGAGACCTACTTACGGTTTCACAAGAATTGTCAAATTAGGCCAAAATCAAGGCTAAATTGGGTCCCGAGTTCTCGTCGGATCGATCTTGCGACCCATGATGTTCTTTCACTTAAATGGGCCAAACTTACTCATCTTAATCCCAATTAAGTCACATGATACCTTGTTGGAAAGCTTATTCATGGCCCTTAATTTGGTCTAGGGTTAGGTCAGGATTAATAAGCATAAATAGAGTTTACAGCCGCACAAGCAGAGAGACGGAAATTAGACAACTTTTACAATCATTGTTTTGCTTTTACATTATTGGGCTTAATTGCTAAATATTGTTAATTTTCCGAATTTTTCACTCATCTCGACCTTGTTGCCTAACGCAGAGCATAACTAGAGCTACAGATATCGGATTTTGGTGATCTTGCTCTCCCTAGAAAGATAAGGAAGAGACCTACAATTTCAGGTGTACCAAGAATTGTCAAATTTGGCTAAAATCGAGGCAAAATTAGGTCTCGAGTTCTCTGGCACGGATCAGTGCACAGTCCATGATGTTCCTTCACTTAAATGGGCCTAACTTACTCATCTTAACCCCAATTAAGGCCTATGATACCTTGTTGGAAAGCTTATTCAAAGGCCCTTAATTTGGTCTAGGGTTAGGTCAGGCTTAATAAGCATAAATAGGAATTTATAGCAGCCGCACAAGCCAGAGAGAGACGGAAATTACACAACTTTTACAATCATTATTTTTGCTTTTACATTATTGGGCTTAATTGCTAAACATTGTTAATTTTCGGATTTTTCACTCATCCTGACCTTGTTGCCTTACGCACAGAATAATTGGAGCTACAGATATCATATTTTGGAGATCTTGTTGTCCCTAGAAAGATAAGGAAGAGACCTACAATTTCAGGTTTCACAAGAATTGTCAAATTAGGCCAAAATCAAGGCTAAATTGGGTCCCCGAGTTCTCTTTCGCGGATCACGGCGCAGTCCATGATGTTCCTTCACTTAAATGTGACTAACTTACTCATCTTAAGCCCAATTAAGGCATATGATACCATGTTGGAAAGCTTATTCAGAGGCCCTTAATTTGGTCTAGGGTTAGGTCAGGATTAATAAGCATAAATAGCAGTTTAGTGGCGACAAGCCAAAGAGAGACGGAAATTAGACAACTTTTACAATCATTGTTTTTGCTTTTACATTATAGGGCTTAATTGGTAAATATTGTTAATTTTCGGATTTTTCACTCATCCTGACCTTGTTGCCTTGCGCAGAGCATAACAAGAGCTACAGATATCGGATTTGGGTGATCTTGCAGTCCCTAGAAAGATAAGGAAGAGACCTAAAACTTCAGGTTTCATAAGAATTGTCAAATTCGGCCAATATCAAGTCTAAATTGGGTCCCAAGTTCTCTGGCGCGGATCAGTGCGCAGTCCATGATGTTCCTTCTCTTAAATGGGCCTAACTTACTCATCTTAAGCCCAATTAAGGCATATGATACCTTGTTGGAAAGCTTATTCAGAGGCCCTTAATTTGGTCTAGGGTTAGGTAAGGATTAATAAGCATAAATAGCAGTTCTACCAGCACAAGCCAGAGAGAGACGGAAATTAGACAACTTTTACAATCATTGTTTTGCTTTTACATTATTGGGCTTAATTGCTAAATATTATTAATTTTCGAATTTTTCACTTATCCTGACCTTGTTTCCTTACGCAGAGCATAACTTGAGCTACAAATATCGGATTTTGGTGATCTTGCTGTCCCTAGAAAGATAAGGAAGAGACCTACAATTTCAGGTTACCAAGAATTGTCAAATTTGGCTAAAATCGAGGCAAAATTAGGTCTCGAGTTCTCTGGAACGGATCAGTGCGCAGTCCATGATGTTCCTTCACTTAAATGGGCCTAACTTACTCATCTTAACCCCAATTAAAGCCTATGATACCTTGTTGTAAAGCTTATTCAGAGGCCCTTAATTTGGTCTAGGGTTAGGTCAGGCTTAATAAGCATAAATAGGAGTTTACAGCCGCACAAGCCAGAGAGAGACGGAGATTACACAACTTTTACAATCATTATTTTTGCTTTTACATTATTGCGCTTAATTGCTAAACATTGTTAATTTTCGGATTTTTCACTCATCTTGACCTTGTTGCCTTGCGCACAATAACTGGAGATTCAGATATCGGATTTTGGTGATCTTACTGTCCCAAGATAGATAAGGAAGAGACCTACAATTTCAAGTTTCACAAGAATTGTTAAATTAGGCCAAAATCAAGGCTAAATTTGGTCCCGAGTTCTCTGGCGCGAATCAGTACGCAGTCCATGATGTTCCTTCACTTAAATGGGTCTAACTTACTCATCTTAAGCCCAATTAAGGCTTATGATACCTTGTTGGAATGCTTATTCAGAGACCCTTAATTTGGTCTAGGGTTAGGTCAGGATTAATAAGCATAAATAGCAGTTTATAGCCGCACAAACCAGAGAGAGACGGAAATTAGACAACTTTTACAATCATTGTTTTTGCTTTTACATTATTGGGCTTAAATGCTAAACATTGTTAATTTTCGGATTTTTCACTCATCCTGACCATGTTTCCTTGCGCAGAGGATAACTAGACCTGCAGATATCGGATTTTGGTGATCTTGCTGTCCCCTAGAAAGATAAGGAAGAGACCTACAATTTGAGGTGTCACAAGAATTGTCAAATTAGGCCAAAATCAGTGCAAAATTGGGTCCCGAGTTCTCTGGTGCAGATCTGTGCGCAGTCCATGATGTTCCTTCACTTAAATGGGCCTAACTTACACATCTTAAGCCCAATTAAGGCATATGAATCCTTGTTGGAATGGTTATTCAGAGGCCCTTAATTTGGTCTAGGGTTAGGTCAGGATTAATAAGCATAGATAGCAGTTTACAGCCGCACAAGCTAGAGAGAGAAGGAAATTAGACAACTTTTACAATCATTGTTTTGGCTTTTACATTATTGTGCTTAATTGCTAAACATTGTTAATTTTCGGATTTTTCACTCATCCTGACCTTGTTGCCTTGCGCAGAGCATAACTAGAGCTACAGATATCGGATTTTGGTGATCTTGCTGTCCCTGGAAAGATAAGGAAGAGGCCTACAATTTCAGGTTTCACAAGAATTGTCAAATTAGGCCAAAATCAAGGCTAAATTGGGTCCCGAGTTCCCTGGAACGGATCAGTGCGCAGTCCATGATGTTCCTTCTCTTAAATGGGCCTAACTTACTCATCTTAAGCCCAATTATGGCATATGATACCTTGTTGGAAAGCTTATTCAGAGGCCCTTAATTTGGTCTAGGGTTAGGTTAGGATTAATAAGCATAAATAGCAGTTTACAGCCGCACAAGCCAGAGAGAGACGGAAATTAGACAACTTTTACAATCATTGTTTTGCTTTTACATTATTGGGCTTAATTGCTAAATATTATTAATTTTCGAATTTTTCACTTATCCTGACCTTGTTTCCTTGCAGCAGCATAACTTGAGCTACAAATATCGGATTTTGGTGATCTTGGCTGTCCCTAGAAAGATAAGGAAGAGACCTACAATTTGAGTTTCACAAGAATTGTCAAATTTGGCTAAAATCAAGGCAAAATTAGGTCTCGAGTTCTCTGGAACGGATCAGTGCGCAGTCCATGATGTTCCTTCACTTAAATGGGCCTAACTTACTCATCTTAACCCCAATTAAAGCCTATGATACCTTGTTGTAAAGCTTATTCAGAGGCCCTTAATTTGGTCTAGGGTTAGGTCAGGCTTAATAAGCATAAATAGGAGTTTACAGCCGCACAAGCCAGAGAGAGACGGAGATTACACAACTTTTACAATCATTATTTTTGCTTTTACATTATTGTGCTTAATTGCTAAACATTGTTAATTTTCGGATTTTTCACTCATCTTGACCTTGTTGCCTTGCGCACAATAACTGGAGATTCAGATATCGGATTTTGGTGATCTTACTGTCCCAAGATAGATAAGGAAGAGACCTACAATTTCAAGTTTCACAAGAATTGTTAAATTAGGCCAAAATCAAGGCTAAATTTGGTCCCGAGTTCTCTGGCGCGAATCAGTACGCAGTCCATGATGTTCCTTCACTTAAATGGGTCTAACTTACTCATCTTAAGCCCAATTAAGGCATATGATACCTTGTTGGAATGCTTATTCAGAGACCCTTAATTTGGTCTAGGGTTAGGTCAGGATTAATAAGCATAAATAGCAGTTTATAGCCGCACAAACCAGAGAGAGACGGAAATTAGACAACTTTTACAATCATTGTTTTTGCTTTTACATTATTGGGCTTAAATGCTAAACATTGTTAATTTTCGGATTTTTCACTCATCCTGACCATGTTTCCTTGCGCAGAGGATAACTAGACCTGCAGATATCGGATTTTGGTGATCTTGCTGTCCCTAGAAAGATAAGGAAGAGACCTACAATTTGAGGTGTCACAAGAATTGTCAAATTAGGCCAAAATCCAGGCAAAATTGGGTCCCGAGTTCTCTGGTGCAGATCTGTGCGCAGTCCATGATGTTCCTTCACTTAAATGGGCCTAACTTACACATCTTAAGCCCAATTAAGGCATATGAATCCTTGTTGGAATGGTTATTCAGAGGCCCTTAATTTGGTCTAGGGTTAGGTCAGGATTAATAAGCATAGATAGCAGTTTACAGCCGCACAAGCTAGAGAGAGAAGGAAATTAGACAACTTTTACAATCATTGTTTTGGCTTTTACATTATTGTGCTTAATTGCTAAACATTGTTAATTTTCGGATTTTTCACTCATCCTGACCTTGTTGCCTTGCGCAGAGCATAACTAGAGCTACAGATATCGGATTTTGGTGATCTTGCTGTCCCTGGAAAGATAAGGAAGAGGCCTACAATTTCAGGTTTCACAAGAATTGTCAAATTAGGCCAAAATCAAGGCTAAATTGGGTCCCGAGTTCCCTGGAACGGATCAGTGCGCAGTCCATGATGTTCCTTCACTTAAATGTGCCTAACTTACTCATCTTAAGCCCAATTAAGGCATATGATACCTTGTTGGAAAGCTTATTCAGATGCCCTTAATTTGGTCAAGGGTTAGGTCAGGATTAATAATCATAAATAGCAGTTTACAGCCGCACAATCCAGAGAGTGACGGAAATTACACAACTTTTACAATCATTGTTTTTGCTTTTACATTATTGGGCTTAATTGCTAAACATTGTTAATTTTCGAATTTTTCACTCATCCTGACCTTGTTGCCTTGCGCAGAGCATAACTGGAGCTACAGATATCGGATTTTGGTGATCTTGCTGTCCCCATAAAGATAAGCAAGAGACCAACAATTTCAGTTGTCACAAGAATTGTCAAATTAGGCCAAAATCAAGGCTAAATTGGGTCCCGAGTTCCCTGGAACGGATCAGTGCGCAGTCCATGATGTTCCTTCACTTAAATGTGCCTAACTTACTCATCTTAAGCCCAATTAAGGCATATGATACCTTGTTGGAAAGCTTATTCAGATGCCCTTAATTTGGTCAAGGGTTAGGTCAGGATTAATAAGCAAAAATTGCAGTTTAGAGCCTCACAAGCCAGAGAGAGATGGAAATAAGACAACTTTTACAATCATTGTTTTTGCTTTTACATTATTGGTCTTAATTACTAAACATTGTAAATTTTCGGATTTTTCACTCATCCTGACCTTGATGCTTTTCCAGAGCATAACTATAGCTACAGATATCGGATTTTGGTGATCTTGCTTTCCCTAGAAAGATAAGGAAGAGACCTACAACTTCAGGTTTCATGATAATTGTCAAATTCGGCCAAAATCAAGTCTAAATTGGGTCCCCGAGTTCTCTGGCGCGGATCAGTGCGCAGTCCAAGATGTTCCTTCACTTAAATGGGCTTAACTTACTCATCTTAACCCCGATTAATGCATATGATACCTTGTTGGAATGCTTATTCAGAGGCCCTTAATTTGGTCTAGGGTTAGGTCAGGATTAATAAGCAGAAATAGCAGTTTACAGCCGCACAAGCCAAAGAGAGATGAAAATTAGACAACTTTTACAATCATTGTTTTTGCTTTTACATTATTGGGCTTAATTGTTAAACATTTTTAATTTTCGTGTTTTTGACTCATCCTGTCCTTGTTGCCTTGCGCAGGGCATAACTAGAGCTACAGATATCGGATTTTGTTGATCTTGTTGTCCCTAGAAAGATAAGGAAGGGACCTACAATTTCTGGTTTCACAAGAATTGTCAAATTAGGCCAAAATCAAGGCTAAATTGGGTCCCAAGTTCTCGGCGCTCCGATCGAGTGTGCGCTCCATGATGTTCTTTCACTTAAATGGGCCTAACTTACTCATCTTAATCCCAATTAAGTCAAATGATACCTTGTTGGAAAGCTTATTCAGTGGCCCTTAATTTGGTCTAGGGTTAGGTCAGGATTAATAAGCATAAATAGCAGTTTAAAGCCGCACAAGCCAGAGAGAGACGGAAATTAGACAACTTTTACAAT
>JAUPTC010000503.1:0-46745 GCA_030762895.1 Sophora flavescens
TGGATTTGATCCAAAATAACATCAAAGTTGTCATTCATGCGTTTAGGGGTGTAATACATATAGAGTGTGGATGCCAACTTTGGCTCACACCTTGTCTTTTCAAGATTCCATAATCCCCTAAATCATGCCACTAAATGGTGAGTTAATTTTCTCTTTCCACCATTATGTGGCTGTTACACATAAATCCCTTCTTTATTTAAACTAAAGTGTAACCCCCCCTGATATGAGCCAAGGGGGGGCAAGTCAACTTGTCATAAAGAATGATATGAGCCCAATAAGGAGCATGGACCAAGGAGCACTAAAAGGACTTGGTGGGTCTAAGACAAGAGCAAGTGCCAAGAAAGCCCAAGAAGTTCTAAACCAAATTTTGTCAACCTTGACGGAAACAAGCCCAAGTTCAAGTCTTGATGGAGTGGAGGACAAAATGGTTACTTATCTCATCCAACTTGAAGACCCGTGATGGGCTTGGACGTCCACTTCACATATTATCATTTTCTAGTTTATTTCTATTAAATAAAGTGCAATAAACTTGGGTTTTATGAAGAATTTCGAATTTGGGTGCATAGTGGGAGGAATCTTGTTGGTTTGCATACCAATAGTAACTCCTTTAAGTTTTTAGACTTTTTATGTTTTGTTAATTATGTGGGAGTTACACTTTTAATTTGAGAAATAAGTGTGGCTGCTACATAATGATAGAGAGAGGGTAATTAGTCACTATTAAGTGGTTGAGTTAAGTGTGAATTTAGTAAGTCATGAATAGGCTAGTTATGTGGGGGTTATGGAATCATTGGGAAGACAAAGGGTGAAGCCAAATGTTGGTAGCCACACCCCTATATGTAACATGCCTAAACACATGAAATGGTAACTTGGATGTTGAATTTGGATTAAATCCATTTGTGAGGGAATTGTCTCTCTTTGGTTCTTGGTTGAGCCATCTCGTTCTTATCAAGAATCCACGATTCTTGTGGCGAACCTCACTTGGCTTATCAAACTCTCTAGTTTGTGGCGCCATCACCATCTCTAATCTTCACCATTTTCATATTTTCTTCCTTTTATGTTACCACTCAATTCTGACTTGGATTTGTAATTGTTAAAATTCAACCAAAAAGATCATCAAAGGCAACCTCACCATTTGGTTGTCATCAAGTGGTATCAAAGCTTAGGCTTTGGTTGAATTTATGAGTTTTGTTCTTCATCTTCTACCTATCTTCTTTTCTTCTTTTAAACCAACAAACTATCAAAAAAAAAAAAATTACACTTTGATTTTATTTGTGAAGGGAAAATTTCGTGTTGTTGTTCTTGCTCAAAAACAAGTTTTCAAGTGTGATTCTCTTCTTCAAAGTTTGAAAAAAAAATTGCACAAATTATAAGAAAAAAAAAATTGTGCATGAAATCTTGAAGGAAAAAAAAGGAAGAGAAAAGTCTATTTGAGCAATTTGTGTTCTTGGAAAAAAAAAATATATATTTCCCTTCTTCCTTTGTTCTTATTTCCAAAGCTTTTCTAGCCTTTTTTTTGTTTCCTTTATTTTTTGATAAGTTTTTTTGATTTTTGTTACTTGAATTTCTTGGATTTTTGTGTGGATTGTTGCTTGACTCCTCTAAGGCCTAAAAGAGAACAATTGAGTGGAAAAAGGCAAGAGTGAAAATTACATCTTGTGTGGAAAAAGCCAATTGAGTGAAATATACATTGTGCACACTTGGTGAGTGGATAGGTTCTTACATATATATTTTGTTATTTTCTAACTTGTATTCTTTGCTATGTTGCGATTTGAAAATTTCGACTATGTGCAAGAACATAGGAAAGAGGTTGAAGAATGGATCCGGCAAATGCATGAGAGGCGTGACAAGAAGATGAGAGAACGAAAAAAAAGAGGTTGAGAAAAGAGGAAAGAATGAAAAGACAAATAGAAAGTTTTGAAGACCATGTGAAGAAGTTGGTGGAAGACTCCAACAAGAAAGAGAATGAGAAGAAAGAGAGAGAGAAAGCAAAACAAGAGAATGAGGCAAAAGCAAAAGAGAGTGAAAGGAAAAGTGATGATCAAAAGGAAAAGGAAAGAGAAAGTGATAACAAGAGTGACGATAAAGAGAAAAATAGTGTGAAAAATAGTGAGAAAAATAGTGCGGAAATAATTGAGAAAAAAGAGAGTTATTTGGCAACAAAAAGTGAAGAGAAGAGGGTTTTTATTTCAAGGCATCCCCAATGCATATTTTATTGCAAGAATTTTCATTTGGTTGCTAACACTTCTAATGATCTCTTTTTGCCTAGTGATGTTGTAACTCTTTTGCAAAAATTTGGAAATCTCATCCAAAAGGAAGTACCCCATGGTTTGGAGACTTGCATGGATTCCAAAATGCTCAACCAATCACCCACCATTGCTTTATCCTCCTATTGAAATATATTTTGAACTTAAGTCTGAAGCACCTAATGTGATTGCGAGGAATACTTTAGATGGACCACCAATATCTAATTTTGGTGATGAAGATTGTTTCAATTCGAGGTCGAATTCACTCAAAGAAGGAGGGGATGATATGAGCCAAGGGGGGGCAAGTCAACTTGTCATAAAGAATGATATGAGCCCAATAAGGAGCATGGACCAAGGAGCACTAAAAGGACTTGGTGGGTCTAAGACAAGAGCAAGTGCCAAGAAAGCCCAAGAAGTTCTAAACCAAATTTTGTCAACCTTGACGGAAACAAGCCCAAGTTCAAGTCTTGATGGAGTGGAGGACAAAATGGTTACTTATCTCATCCAACTTGAAGACCCGTGATGGGCTTGGACGTCCACTTCACATATTATCATTTTCTAGTTTATTTCTATTAAATAAAGTGCAATAAACTTGGGTTTTATGAAGAATTTCGAATTTGGGTGCATAGTGGAAGGAATCTTGTTGGTTTGCATACCAATAGTAACTCCTTTAAGTTTTTAGACTTTTTATGTTTTGTTAATTATGTGGGAGTTACACTTTTAATTTGAGAAATAAGTGTGGCTGCTACATAATGATAGAGAGAGGGTAATAAGTCACTATTAAGTGGTTGAGTTAAGTGTGAATTTAGTAAGTCATGAATAGGCTAGTTATGTGGGGGTTATCGAATCATTGGGAAGACAAAGGGTGAAGCCAAATGTTGGCAGCCACACCCCTATATGTAACATGCCTAAACACATGAAATGGTAACTTGGATGTTGAATTTGGATTAAATCCATTTGTGAGGGAATTGTCTCTCTTTGGTTCTTGGTTGAGCCATCTCGTTCTTATCAAGAATCCACGATTCTTGTGGCGAACCTCACTTGGCTTATCAAACTCTCTAGTTTGTGGCGCCATCACCATCTCTAATCTTCACCATTTTCATATTTTCTTCCTTTTATGTTACCACTCAATTCTGACTTGGATTTGTAATTGTTAAAATTCAACCAAAAAGATCATCAAAGGCAACCTCACCATTTGGTTGTCATCAACCCCCCCCCAATAAAACAAAACATTAAAAGGGCTAAAACTTTAAAGGAATTAATTTTGGTATGCAAACCAAAAGATACCTCCAATTAAGCTTAAAATTCGAAATTTCATGAAACCAAGCTTATTACACTTTATTTAAAAGAAATAAACTAGAATACGGTAATATGGGAAGTGGACGTCCAAGCCGTCTTCAAGTTGGATGAGATAAGTAACCATCTTGTCCTCCACTCCATCAAGACCTCCATTTGGGCTTGTGTCCGTCAAGGTTGACAAAATTTGGTTTAGAACTTCTTGGGCTTTCTTGGCACTTGCTCTTGTCTTAGACCCACCAAGTCCTTTTAGTGCTCCTTGGTCCATGCTCCTTATTGGGCTCATATCATTCTTTATGACAAGTTGACTTGCCCCCCCTTGGCTCATATCATCCCCTCCTTCTTTGAGTGAATTCGACCTCGAATTGAAACAATCTTCATCACCAAAATTAGATATTGGTGGTCCATCTAAAGTATTCCTCGCAATCACATTAGGTGCTTCAGACTTAAGTTCAAAATATATTTCAATAGGAGGTAAAGCAAGAGTGGGTGATTGGTTGAGCATTTTGGAATCCATGCAAGTCTCCAAACCATGGGGTACTTCCTTTTGGATGAGATTTCCAAATTTTTGCAAAAGAGTTACAACATCACTAGGCAAAAAGAGATCATTAGAAGTGTTAGCAACCAAATGAAAATTCTTGCAATAAAATATGCATTGGGGATGCCTTGAAATAAAAACCCTCTTCTCTTCACTTTTTGTTGCCAAATAACTCTCTTTTTCTCAATTATTTCCGCACTATTTTTCTCACTATTTTTCACACTATTTTTCTCTTTATCGTCACTCTTGTTATCACTTTCTCTTTCCTTTTCCTTTTGATCATCACTTTTCCTTTCACTCTCTTTTTCTTTTGCCTCATTCTCTTGTTTTGCTTTCTCTCTCTCTTTCTTCTCATTCTCTTTCTTGTTGGAGTCTTCCACCAACTTCTTCACATGGTCTTCAAAACTTTCTATTTGTCTTTTCATTCTTTCCTCTTTTCTCAACCTCTTTTTTTCGTTCTCTCTCATCTTCTTGTCACGCCTCTCATGCATTTGCCGGATCCATTCTTCAACCTCTTTCCTATGTTCTTGCACATAGTCGAAATTTTCAAATCGCAACATAGCAAAGAATACAAGTTAGAAAATAACAAAATATATATGTAAGATCCTATCCACTCACCAAGTGTGCACAATGTATATTTCACTCAATTGGCTTTTTCCACACAAGATGTAATTTTCACTCTTGCCTTTTTCCACTCAATTGTTCTCTTTTAGGCCTTAGAGGAGTCAAGCAACAATCCACACAAAAATCCAAGAAATTCAAGTAACAAAAATAAAAAAACTTATCAAAAATAAAATAAAAAAAAAAAAGGCTATAAAAGCTTTGGAAATAAGAACAAAGGAAGAAGGGAAATATTTTTCTTTTCTTTTTTTTTCAAGAACACAAATTGCTCAAATAGACTTTTCTCTTCCTTTTTTTTTCCTTCAAGATTTCATGCACAATTTTTTTTTCTTATAATTTGTGCAATTTTTTTTTCAAACTTTGAAGAAGAGAATCACACTTGAAAACTTGTTTTTGAGCAAGAACAACAACACGAAATTTTCCCTTCACAAATAGAATCAAAGTGTAATTTTTTTTTTTGATAGTTTGTTGGTTTAAAAGAAGAAAAGAAGATAGGTAGAAGATGAAGAACAAAACTCATAAATTCAACCAAAGCCTAAGCTTTGATACCACTTGATGACAACCAAATGGTGAGGTTGCCTTGTTGAAGATCTATTTGGTTGAATTTTAACAATTAATTTGAGGAACAATTTTTGGAAGCAAAATAAGAAGAAGAAAATATGAAAATGGTGAAGATTAGAGATGGTATGGCGCCACAAACTAGAGAGTTTGATAAGCCTATGAAGTTCGCCACAAGAATCTTGGATTCTTGATAAGAACAATAGTTGGCTCAACCAAGAACCAAAGAGAGACAATTCTCTCACAAATGGATTTCAATCCAAATTCAACATCCAAGTTACCATTTCATGTGTTTAGGCGTGTTACATATAGGGTGTGGCTGCCAACATTTGGCTTCACCCTTTGTCTTCCCAATGATTCCATAACCCCACATAACTAGCCTATTCATGACTTACTAAATTCACACTTAACTCAACCACTTAATAGTGACTTATTACCCTCTCTCTATCATTATGTAGCAGCCACACTTATTTCTCAAATTAAAAGTGTAACTCCCACATAATTAACAAAACATAAAAAGTCTAAAAACTTAAAGGAGTTACTATTGGTATGCAAACCAACAAGATTCCTCCCACTATGCACCCAAATTCGAAATTCTTCATAAAACCCAAGTTTATTGCACTTTATTTAATAGAAATAAACTAGAAAATGATAATATGTGAAGTGGACGTCCAAGCCCATCACGGGTCTTCAAGTTGGATGAGATAAGTAACCATCTTGTCCTCCACTCCATCAAGACCTCCATTTGGGCTTGTGTCCGTCAAGGTTGACAAAATTTGGTTTAGAACTTCTTGGGCTTTCTTGGCACTTGCTCTTGTCTTAGACCCACCAAGTCCTTTTAGTGCTCCTTGGTCCATGCTCCTTATTGGGCTCATATCATTCTTTATGACAAGTTGACTTGCCCCCCCTTGGCTCATATCATCCCCTCCTTCTTTGAGTGAATTCGACCTCGAATTGAAACAATCTTCATCACCAAAATTAGATATTGGTGGTCCATCTAAAGTATTCCTCGCAATCACATTAGGTGCTTCAGACTTAAGTTCAAAATATATTTCAATAGGAGGTAAAGCAAGAGTGGGTGATTGGTTGAGCATTTTGGAATCCATGCAAGTCTCCAAACCATGGGGTACTTCCTTTTGGATGAGATTTCCAAATTTTTGCAAAAGAGTTACAACATCACTAGGCAAAAAGAGATCATTAGAAGTGTTAGCAACCAAATGAAAATTCTTGCAATAAAATATGCATTGGGGATGCCTTGAAATAAAAACCCTCTTCTCTTCACTTTTTGTTGCCAAATAACTCTCTTTTTTCTCAATTATTTCCGCACTATTTTTCTCACTATTTTTCACACTATTTTTCTCTTTATCGTCACTCTTGTTATCACTTTCTCTTTCCTTTTCCTTTTGATCATCACTTTTCCTTTCACTCTCTTTTTCTTTTGCCTCATTCTCTTGTTTTGCTTTCTCTCTCTCTTTCTTCTCATTCTCTTTCTTGTTGGAGTCTTCCACCAACTTCTTCACATGGTCTTCAAAACTTTCTATTTGTCTTTTCATTCTTTCCTCTTTTCTCAACCTCTTTTTTTCGTTCTCTCTCATCTTCTTGTCACGCCTCTCATGCATTTGCCGGATCCATTCTTCAACCTCTTTCCTATGTTCTTGCACATAGTCGAAATTTTCAAATCGCAACATAGCAAAGAATACAAGTTAGAAAATAACAAAATATATATGTAAGATCCTATCCACTCACCAAGTGTGCACAATGTATATTTCACTCAATTGGCTTTTTCCACACAAGATGTAATTTTCACTCTTGCCTTTTTCCACTCAATTGTTCTCTTTTAGGCCTTAGAGGAGTCAAGCAACAATCCACACAAAAATCCAAGAAATTCAAGTAACAAAAATAAAAAAAACTTATCAAAAAATAAAGGAAACAAAAAAAGGCTAGAAAAGCTTTGGAAATAAGAACAAAGGAAGAAGGGAAATATTTTTTTTTTTTTTTTCAAGAACACAAATTGCTCAAATAGACTTTTATCTTAATTTTTTTTTCCTTCAAGATTTCATGCACAATTTTTTTTTCTTATAATTTGTGCAATTTTTTTTTCAAACTTTGAAGAAGAGAATCACACTTGAAAACTTGTTTTTGAGCAAGAACAACAACACGAAATTTTCCCTTCACAAATAGAATCAAAGTGTAATTTTTTTTTTGATAGTTTGTTGGTTTAAAAGAAGAAAAGAAGATAGGTAGAAGATTAAGAACAAAACTCATAAATTCAACCAAAGCCTAAGCTTTGATACCACTTGATGACAACCAAATGGTGAGGTTGCCTTGTTGAAGATCTATTTGGTTGAATTTTAACAATTAATTTATGGAACAATTTTTGGAAGCAAAATAAGAAGAAGAAAATATGAAAATGGTGAAGATTAGAGATGGTATGGCGCCACAAACTAGAGAGTTTGATAAGCCTATGAAGTTCGCCACAAGAATCTTGGATTCTTGATAAGAACAATAGTTGGCTCAACCAAGAACCAAAGAGAGACAATTCTCTCACAAATGGATTTCAATCCAAATTCAACATCCAAGTTACCATTTCATGTGTTTAGGCATGTTACATATAGGGGTGTGGCTGCCAACATTTGGCTTCACCCTTTGTCTTCCCAATGATTCCATAACCCCACATAACTAGCCTATTCATGACTTACTAAATTCACACTTAACTCAACCACTTAATAGTGACTTATTACCCTCTCTCTATCATTATGTAGCAGCCACACTTATTTCTCAAATTAAAAGTGTAACTCCCACATAATTAACAAAACATAAAAAGTCTAAAAACTTAAAGGAGTTACTATTGGTATGCAAACCAACAAGATTCCTCCCACTATGCACCCAAATTCGAAATTCTTCATAAAACCCAAGTTTATTGCACTTTATTTAATAGAAATAAACTAGAAAATGATAATATGTGAAGTGGACGTCCAAGCCCATCACGGGTCTTCAAGTTGGATGAGATAAGTAACCATCTTGTCCTCCACTCCATCAAGACCTCCATTTGGGCTTGTGTCCGTCAAGGTTGACAAAATTTGGTTTAGAACTTCTTGGGCTTTCTTGGCACTTGCTCTTGTCTTAGACCCACCAAGTCCTTTTAGTGCTCCTTGGTCCATGCTCCTTATTGGGCTCATATCATTCTTTATGACAAGTTGACTTGCCCCCCCTTGGCTCATATCATCCCCTCCTTCTTTGAGTGAATTCGACCTCGAATTGAAACAATCTTCATCACCAAAATTAGATATTGGTGGTCCATCTAAAGTATTCCTCGCAATCACATTAGGTGCTTCAGACTTAAGTTCAAAATATATTTCAATAGGAGGTAAAGCAAGAGTGGGTGATTGGTTGAGCATTTTGGAATCCATGCAAGTCTCCAAACCATGGGGTACTTCCTTTTGGATGAGATTTCCAAATTTTTGCAAAAGAGTTACAACATCACTAGGCAAAAAGAGATCATTAGAAGTGTTAGCAACCAAATGAAAATTCTTGCAATAAAATATGCATTGGGGATGCCTTGAAATAAAAACCCTCTTCTCTTCACTTTTTGTTGCCAAATAACTCTCTTTTTTCTCAATTATTTCCGCACTATTTTTTCTCACTATTTTTCACACTATTTTTCTCTTTATCGTCACTCTTGTTATCACTTTCTCTTTCCTTTTCCTTTTGATCATCACTTTTCCTTTCACTCTCTTTTTCTTTTGCCTCATTCTCTTGTTTTGCTTTCTCTCTCTCTTTCTTCTCATTCTCTTTCTTGTTGGAGTCTTCCACCAACTTCTTCACATGGTCTTCAAAACTTTCTATTTGTCTTTTCATTCTTTCCTCTTTTCTCAACCTCTTTTTTTCGTTCTCTCTCATCTTCTTGTCACGCCTCTCATGCATTTGCCGGATCCATTCTTCAACCTCTTTCCTATGTTCTTGCACATAGTCGAAATTTTCAAATCGCAACATAGCAAAGAATACAAGTTAGAAAATAACAAAATATATATGTAAGATCCTATCCACTCACCAAGTGTGCACAATGTATATTTCACTCAATTGGCTTTTTCCACACAAGATGTAATTTTCACTCTTGCCTTTTTCCACTCAATTGTTCTCTTTTAGGCCTTAGAGGAGTCAAGCAACAATCCACACAAAAATCCAAGAAATTCAAGTAACAAAAATAAAAAAAACTTATCAAAAAATAAAGGAAACAAAAAAAGGCTAGAAAAGCTTTGGAAATAAGAACAAAGGAAGAAGGGAAATATTTTTATTTTTTTTTTTCAAGAACACAAATTGCTCAAATAGACTTTTCTCTTCCTTTTTTTTTTTCCTTCAAGATTTCATGCACAATTTTTTTTTCTTATAATTTGTGCAATTTTTTTTTCAAACTTTGAAGAAGAGAATCACACTTGAAAACTTGTTTTTGAGCAAGAACAACAACACGAAATTTTCCCTTCACAAATAGAATCAAAGTGTAATTTTTTTTTTTGATAGTTTGTTGGTTTAAAAGAAGAAAAGAAGATAGGTAGAAGATGAAGAACAAAACTCATAAATTCAACCAAAGCCTAAGCTTTGATACCACTTGATGACAACCAAATGGTGAGGTTGCCTTGTTGAAGATCTATTTGGTTGAATTTTAACAATTAATTTGCGGAACAATTTTTGGAAGCAAAATAAGAAGAAGAAAATATGAAAATGGTGAAGATTAGAGATGGTATGGCGCCACAAACTAGAGAGTTTGATAAGCCTATGAAGTTCGCCACAAGAATCTTGGATTCTTGATAAGAACAATAGTTGGCTCAACCAAGAACCAAAGAGAGACAATTCTCTCACAAATGGATTTCAATCCAAATTCAACATCCAAGTTACCATTTCATGTGTTTAGGCATGTTACATATAGGGGTGTGGCTGCCAACATTTGGCTTCACCCTTTGTCTTCCCAATGATTCCATAACCCCACATAACTAGCCTATTCATGACTTACTAAATTCACACTTAACTCAACCACTTAATAGTGACTTATTACCCTCTCTCTATCATTATGTAGCAGCCACACTTATTTCTCAAATTAAAAGTGTAACTCCCACATAATTAACAAAACATAAAAAGTCTAAAAACTTAAAGGAGTTACTATTGGTATGCAAACCAACAAGATTCCTCCCACTATGCACCCAAATTCGAAATTCTTCATAAAACCCAAGTTTATTGCACTTTATTTAATAGAAATAAACTAGAAAATGATAATATGTGAAGTGGACGTCCAAGCCCATCACGGGTCTTCAAGTTGGATGAGATAAGTAACCATCTTGTCCTCCACTCCATCAAGACCTCCATTTGGGCTTGTGTCCGTCAAGGTTGACAAAATTTGGTTTAGAACTTCTTGGGCTTTCTTGGCACTTGCTCTTGTCTTAGACCCACCAAGTCCTTTTAGTGCTCCTTGGTCCATGCTCCTTATTGGGCTCATATCATTCTTTATGACAAGTTGGCTTGCCCCCCCTTGGCTCATATCATCCCCTCCTTCTTTGAGTGAATTCGACCTCGAATTGAAACAATCTTCATCACCAAAATTAGATATTGGTGGTCCATCTAAAGTATTCCTCGCAATCACATTAGGTGCTTCAGACTTAAGTTCAAAATATATTTCAATAGGAGGTAAAGCAAGAGTGGGTGATTGGTTGAGCATTTTGGAATCCATGCAAGTCTCCAAACCATGGGGTACTTCCTTTTGGATGAGATTTCCAAATTTTTGCAAAAGAGTTACAACATCACTAGGCAAAAAGAGATCATTAGAAGTGTTAGCAACCAAATGAAAATTCTTGCAATAAAATATGCATTGGGGATGCCTTGAAATAAAAACCCTCTTCTCTTCACTTTTTGTTGCCAAATAACTCTCTTTTTCTCAATTATTTCCGCACTATTTTTCTCACTATTTTTCACACTATTTTTCTCTTTATCGTCACTCTTGTTATCACTTTCTCTTTCCTTTTCCTTTTGATCATCACTTTTCCTTTCACTCTCTTTTTCTTTTGCCTCATTCTCTTGTTTTGCTTTCTCTCTCTCTTTCTTCTCATTCTCTTTCTTGTTGGAGTCTTCCACCAACTTCTTCACATGGTCTTCAAAACTTTCTATTTGTCTTTTCATTCTTTCCTCTTTTCTCAACCTCTTTTTTTCGTTCTCTCTCATCTTCTTGTCACGCCTCTCATGCATTTGCCGGATCCATTCTTCAACCTCTTTCCTATGTTCTTGCACATAGTCGAAATTTTCAAATCGCAACATAGCAAAGAATACAAGTTAGAAAATAACAAAATATATATGTAAGATCCTATCCACTCACCAAGTGTGCACAATGTATATTTCACTCAATTGGCTTTTTCCACACAAGATGTAATTTTCACTCTTGCCTTTTTCCACTCAATTGTTCTCTTTTAGGCCTTAGAGGAGTCAAGCAACAATCCACACAAAAATCCAAGAAATTCAAGTAACAAAAATAAAAAAACTTATCAAAAATAAAGGAAACAAAAAAAAGGCTACAAAAGCTTTGGAAATAAGAACAAAGGAAGAAGGGAAATATTTTTCTTTTTTTTTCAAGAACACAAATTGCTCAAATAGACTTTTCTCTTCCTTTTTTTTTCCTTCAAGATTTCATGCACAATTTTTTTTTTCTTATAATTTGTGCAAATTTTTTTTTCAAACTTTGAAGAAGAGAATCACACTTGAAAACTTGTTTTTGAGCAAGAACAACAACACGAAATTTTCCCTTCACAAATAGAATCAAAGTGTAATTTTTTTTTTTGATAGTTTGTTGGTTTAAAAGAAGAAAAGAAGATAGGTAGAAGATGAAGAACAAAACTCATAAATTCAACCAAAGCCTAAGCTTTGATACCACTTGATGACAACCAAATGGTGAGGTTGCCTTGTTGAAGATCTATTTGGTTGAATTTTAACAATTAATTTGCGGAACAATTTTTGGAAGCAAAATAAGAAGAAGAAAATATGAAAATGGTGAAGATTAGAGATGGTATGGCGCCACAAACTAGAGAGTTTGATAAGCCTATGAAGTTCGCCACAAGAATCTTGGATTCTTGATAAGAACAATAGTTGGCTCAACCAAGAACCAAAGAGAGACAATTCTCTCACAAATGGATTTCAATCCAAATTCAACATCCAAGTTACCATTTCATGTGTTTAGGCATGTTACATATAGGGGTGTGGCTGCCAACATTTGGCTTCACCCTTTGTCTTCCCAATGATTCCATAACCCCACATAACTAGCCTATTCATGACTTACTAAATTCACACTTAACTCAACCACTTAATAGTGACTTATTACCCTCTCTCTATCATTATGTAGCAGCCACACTTATTTCTCAAATTAAAAGTGTAACTCCCACATAATTAACAAAACATAAAAAGTCTAAAAACTTAAAGGAGTTACTATTGGTATGCAAACCAACAAGATTCCTCCCACTATGCACCCAAATTCGAAATTCTTCATAAAACCCAAGTTTATTGCACTTTATTTAATAGAAATAAACTAGAAAATGATAATATGTGAAGTGGACGTCCAAGCCCATCACGGGTCTTCAAGTTGGATGAGATAAGTAACCATCTTGTCCTCCACTCCATCAAGACCTCCATTTGGGCTTGTGTCCGTCAAGGTTGACAAAATTTGGTTTAGAACTTCTTGGGCTTTCTTGGCACTTGCTCTTGTCTTAGACCCACCAAGTCCTTTTAGTGCTCCTTGGTCCATGCTCCTTATTGGGCTCATATCATTCTTTATGACAAGTTGGCTTGCCCCCCCTTGGCTCATATCATCCCCTCCTTCTTTGAGTGAATTCGACCTCGAATTGAAACAATCTTCATCACCAAAATTAGATATTGGTGGTCCATCTAAAGTATTCCTCGCAATCACATTAGGTGCTTCAGACTTAAGTTCAAAATATATTTCAATAGGAGGTAAAGCAAGAGTGGGTGATTGGTTGAGCATTTTGGAATCCATGCAAGTCTCCAAACCATGGGGTACTTCCTTTTGGATGAGATTTCCAAATTTTTGCAAAAGAGTTACAACATCACTAGGCAAAAAGAGATCATTAGAAGTGTTAGCAACCAAATGAAAATTCTTGCAATAAAATATGCATTGGGGATGCCTTGAAATAAAAACCCTCTTCTCTTCACTTTTTGTTGCCAAATAACTCTCTTTTTCTCAATTATTTCCGCACTATTTTTCTCACTATTTTTCACACTATTTTTCTCTTTATCGTCACTCTTGTTATCACTTTCTCTTTCCTTTTCCTTTTGATCATCACTTTTCCTTTCACTCTCTTTTTCTTTTGCCTCATTCTCTTGTTTTGCTTTCTCTCTCTCTTTCTTCTCATTCTCTTTCTTGTTGGAGTCTTCCACCAACTTCTTCACATGGTCTTCAAAACTTTCTATTTGTCTTTTCATTCTTTCCTCTTTTCTCAACCTCTTTTTTTCGTTCTCTCTCATCTTCTTGTCACGCCTCTCATGCATTTGCCGGATCCATTCTTCAACCTCTTTCCTATGTTCTTGCACATAGTCGAAATTTTCAAATCGCAACATAGCAAAGAATACAAGTTAGAAAATAACAAAATATATATGTAAGATCCTATCCACTCACCAAGTGTGCACAATGTATATTTCACTCAATTGGCTTTTTCCACACAAGATGTAATTTTCACTCTTGCCTTTTTCCACTCAATTGTTCTCTTTTAGGCCTTAGAGGAGTCAAGCAACAATCCACACAAAAATCCAAGAAATTCAAGTAACAAAAATAAAAAAAACTTATCAAAAAATAAAGGAAACAAAAAAAAAAGGCTAGAAAAGCTTTGGAAATAAGAACAAAGGAAGAAGGGAAATATTTTTATTTTTTTTTTTCAAGAACACAAATTGCTCAAATAGACTTTTCTCTTCCTTTTTTTTTTCCTTCAAGATTTCATGCACAATTTTTTTTTCTTATAATTTGTGCAATTTTTTTTTCAAACTTTGAAGAAGAGAATCACACTTGAAAACTTGTTTTTGAGCAAGAACAACAACACGAAATTTTCCCTTCACAAATAGAATCAAAGTGTAATTTTTTTTTTTGATAGTTTGTTGGTTTAAAAGAAGAAAAGAAGATAGGTAGAAGATGAAGAACAAAACTCATAAATTCAACCAAAGCCTAAGCTTTGATACCACTTGATGACAACCAAATGGTGAGGTTGCCTTGTTGAAGATCTATTTGGTTGAATTTTAACAATTAATTTGCGGAACAATTTTTGGAAGCAAAATAAGAAGAAGAAAATATGAAAATGGTGAAGATTAGAGATGGTATGGCGCCACAAACTAGAGAGTTTGATAAGCCTATGAAGTTCGCCACAAGAATCTTGGATTCTTGATAAGAACAATAGTTGGCTCAACCAAGAACCAAAGAGAGACAATTCTCTCACAAATGGATTTCAATCCAAATTCAACATCCAAGTTACCATTTCATGTGTTTAGGCATGTTACATATAGGGGTGTGGCTGCCAACATTTGGCTTCACCCTTTGTCTTCCCAATGATTCCATAACCCCACATAACTAGCCTATTCATGACTTACTAAATTCACACTTAACTCAACCACTTAATAGTGACTTATTACCCTCTCTCTATCATTATGTAGCAGCCACACTTATTTCTCAAATTAAAAGTGTAACTCCCACATAATTAACAAAACATAAAAAGTCTAAAAACTTAAAGGAGTTACTATTGGTATGCAAACCAACAAGATTCCTCCCACTATGCACCCAAATTCGAAATTCTTCATAAAACCCAAGTTTATTGCACTTTATTTAATAGAAATAAACTAGAAAATGATAATATGTGAAGTGGACGTCCAAGCCCATCACGGGTCTTCAAGTTGGATGAGATAAGTAACCATCTTGTCCTCCACTCCATCAAGACCTCCATTTGGGCTTGTGTCCGTCAAGGTTGACAAAATTTGGTTTAGAACTTCTTGGGCTTTCTTGGCACTTGCTCTTGTCTTAGACCCACCAAGTCCTTTTAGTGCTCCTTGGTCCATGCTCCTTATTGGGCTCATATCATTCTTTATGACAAGTTGACTTGCCCCCCCTTGGCTCATATCATCCCCTCCTTCTTTGAGTGAATTCGACCTCGAATTGAAACAATCTTCATCACCAAAATTAGATATTGGTGGTCCATCTAAAGTATTCCTCGCAATCACATTAGGTGCTTCAGACTTAAGTTCAAAATATATTTCAATAGGAGGTAAAGCAAGAGTGGGTGATTGGTTGAGCATTTTGGAATCCATGCAAGTCTCCAAACCATGGGGTACTTCCTTTTGGATGAGATTTCCAAATTTTTGCAAAAGAGTTACAACATCACTAGGCAAAAAGAGATCATTAGAAGTGTTAGCAACCAAATGAAAATTCTTGCAATAAAATATGCATTGGGGATGCCTTGAAATAAAAACCCTCTTCTCTTCACTTTTTGTTGCCAAATAACTCTCTTTTTCTCAATTATTTCCGCACTATTTTTTCTCACTATTTTTCACACTATTTTTCTCTTTATCGTCACTCTTGTTATCACTTTCTCTTTCCTTTTCCTTTTGATCATCACTTTTCCTTTCACTCTCTTTTTCTTTTGCCTCATTCTCTTGTTTTGCTTTCTCTCTCTCTTTCTTCTCATTCTCTTTCTTGTTGGAGTCTTCCACCAACTTCTTCACATGGTCTTCAAAACTTTCTATTTGTCTTTTCATTCTTTCCTCTTTTCTCAACCTCTTTTTATCGATCTCTCTCATCTTCTTGTCACGCCTCTCATGCATTTGCCGGATCCATTCTTCAACCTCTTTCCTATGTTCTTGCACATAGTCGAAATTTTCAAATCGCAACATAGCAAAGAATACAAGTTAGAAAATAACAAAATATATATGTAAGATCCTATCCACTCACCAAGTGTGCACAATGTATATTTCACTCAATTGGCTTTTTCCACACAAGATGTAATTTTCACTCTTGCCTTTTTCCACTCAATTGTTCTCTTTTAGGCCTTAGAGGAGTCAAGCAACAATCCACACAAAAATCCAAGAAATTCAAGTAACAAAAATAAAAAAAACTTATCAAAAAATAAAGGAAACAAAAAAAAGGCTAGAAAAGCTTTGGAAATAAGAACAAAGGAAGAAGGGAAATATTTTTATTTTTTTTTTCAAGAACACAAATTGCTCAAATAGACTTTTCTCTTCCTTTTTTTTTTTCCTTCAAGATTTCATGCACAATTTTTTTTTCTTATAATTTGTGCAATTTTTTTTCAAACTTTGAAGAAGAGAATCACACTTGAAAACTTGTTTTTGAGCAAGAACAACAACACGAAATTTTCCCTTCACAAATAGAATCAAAGTGTAATTTTTTTTTTTGATAGTTTGTTGGTTTAAAAGAAGAAAAGAAGATAGGTAGAAGATGAAGAACAAAACTCATAAATTCAACCAAAGCCTAAGCTTTGATACCACTTGATGACAACCAAATGGTGAGGTTGCCTTGTTGAAGATCTATTTGGTTGAATTTTAACAATTAATTTGCGGAACAATTTTTGGAAGCAAAATAAGAAGAAGAAAATATGAAAATGGTGAAGATTAGAGATGGTATGGCGCCACAAACTAGAGAGTTTGATAAGCCTATGAAGTTCGCCACAAGAATCTTGGATTCTTGATAAGAACAATAGTTGGCTCAACCAAGAACCAAAGAGAGACAATTCTCTCACAAATGGATTTCAATCCAAATTCAACATCCAAGTTACCATTTCATGTGTTTAGGCATGTTACATATAGGGGTGTGGCTGCCAACATTTGGCTTCACCCTTTGTCTTCCCAATGATTCCATAACCCCACATAACTAGCCTATTCATGACTTACTAAATTCACACTTAACTCAACCACTTAATAGTGACTTATTACCCTCTCTCTATCATTATGTAGCAGCCACACTTATTTCTCAAATTAAAAGTGTAACTCCCACATAATTAACAAAACATAAAAAGTCTAAAAACTTAAAGGAGTTACTATTGGTATGCAAACCAACAAGATTCCTCCCACTATGCACCCAAATTCGAAATTCTTCATAAAACCCAAGTTTATTGCACTTTATTTAATAGAAATAAACTAGAAAATGATAATATGTGAAGTGGACGTCCAAGCCCATCACGGGTCTTCAAGTTGGATGAGATAAGTAACCATCTTGTCCTCCACTCCATCAAGACCTCCATTTGGGCTTGTGTCCGTCAAGGTTGACAAAATTTGGTTTAGAACTTCTTGGGCTTTCTTGGCACTTGCTCTTGTCTTAGACCCACCAAGTCCTTTTAGTGCTCCTTGGTCCATGCTCCTTATTGGGCTCATATCATTCTTTATGACAAGTTGACTTGCCCCCCCTTGGCTCATATCATCCCCTCCTTCTTTGAGTGAATTCGACCTCGAATTGAAACAATCTTCATCACCAAAATTAGATATTGGTGGTCCATCTAAAGTATTCCTCGCAATCACATTAGGTGCTTCAGACTTAAGTTCAAAATATATTTCAATAGGAGGTAAAGCAAGAGTGGGTGATTGGTTGAGCATTTTGGAATCCATGCAAGTCTCCAAACCATGGGGTACTTCCTTTTGGATGAGATTTCCAAATTTTTGCAAAAGAGTTACAACATCACTAGGCAAAAAGAGATCATTAGAAGTGTTAGCAACCAAATGAAAATTCTTGCAATAAAATATGCATTGGGGATGCCTTGAAATAAAAACCCTCTTCTCTTCACTTTTTGTTGCCAAATAACTCTCTTTTTCTCAATTATTTCCGCACTATTTTTCTCACTATTTTTCACACTATTTTTCTCTTTATCGTCACTCTTGTTATCACTTTCTCTTTCCTTTTCCTTTTGATCATCACTTTTCCTTTCACTCTCTTTTTCTTTTGCCTCATTCTCTTGTTTTGCTTTCTCTCTCTCTTTCTTCTCATTCTCTTTCTTGTTGGAGTCTTCCACCAACTTCTTCACATGGTCTTCAAAACTTTCTATTTGTCTTTTCATTCTTTCCTCTTTTCTCAACCTCTTTTTTTCGTTCTCTCTCATCTTCTTGTCACGCCTCTCATGCATTTGCCGGATCCATTCTTCAACCTCTTTCCTATGTTCTTGCACATAGTCGAAATTTTCAAATCGCAACATAGCAAAGAATACAAGTTAGAAAATAACAAAATATATATGTAAGATCCTATCCACTCACCAAGTGTGCACAATGTATATTTCACTCAATTGGCTTTTTCCACACAAGATGTAATTTTCACTCTTGCCTTTTTCCACTCAATTGTTCTCTTTTAGGCCTTAGAGGAGTCAAGCAACAATCCACACAAAAATCCAAGAAATTCAAGTAACAAAAATAAAAAAAACTTATCAAAAAATAAAGGAAACAAAAAAAAGGCTAGAAAAGCTTTGGAAATAAGAACAAAGGAAGAAGGGAAATATTTTTATTTTTTTTTTTCAAGAACACAAATTGCTCAAATAGACTTTTCTCTTCCTTTTTTTTTTCCTTCAAGATTTCATGCACAATTTTTTTCCTTATAATTTGTGCAATTTTTTTTTCAAACTTTGAAGAAGAGAATCACACTTGAAAACTTGTTTTTGAGCAAGAACAACAACACGAAATTTTCCCTTCACAAATAGAATCAAAGTGTAATTTTTTTTTTGATAGTTTGTTGGTTTAAAAGAAGAAAAGAAGATAGGTAGAAGATGAAGAACAAAACTCATAAATTCAACCAAAGCCTAAGCTTTGATACCACTTGATGACAACCAAATGGTGAGGTTGCCTTGTTGAAGATCTATTTGGTTGAATTTTAACAATTAATTTATGGAACAATTTTTGGAAGCAAAATAAGAAGAAGAAAATATGAAAATGGTGAAGATTAGAGATGGTATGGCGCCACAAACTAGAGAGTTTGATAAGCCTATGAAGTTCGCCACAAGAATCTTGGATTCTTGATAAGAACAATAGTTGGCTCAACCAAGAACCAAAGAGAGACAATTCTCTCACAAATGGATTTCAATCCAAATTCAACATCCAAGTTACCATTTCATGTGTTTAGGCATGTTACATATAGGGGTGTGGCTGCCAACATTTGGCTTCACCCTTTGTCTTCCCAATGATTCCATAACCCCACATAACTAGCCTATTCATGACTTACTAAATTCACACTTAACTCAACCACTTAATAGTGACTTATTACCCTCTCTCTATCATTATGTAGCAGCCACACTTATTTCTCAAATTAAAAGTGTAACTCCCACATAATTAACAAAACATAAAAAGTCTAAAAACTTAAAGGAGTTACTATTGGTATGCAAACCAACAAGATTCCTCCCACTATGCACCCAAATTCGAAATTCTTCATAAAACCCAAGTTTATTGCACTTTATTTAATAGAAATAAACTAGAAAATGATAATATGTGAAGTGGACGTCCAAGCCCATCACGGGTCTTCAAGTTGGATGAGATAAGTAACCATCTTGTCCTCCACTCCATCAAGACCTCCATTTGGGCTTGTGTCCGTCAAGGTTGACAAAATTTGGTTTAGAACTTCTTGGGCTTTCTTGGCACTTGCTCTTGTCTTAGACCCACCAAGTCCTTTTAGTGCTCCTTGGTCCATGCTCCTTATTGGGCTCATATCATTCTTTATGACAAGTTGACTTGCCCCCCCTTGGCTCATATCATCCCCTCCTTCTTTGAGTGAATTCGACCTCGAATTGAAACAATCTTCATCACCAAAATTAGATATTGGTGGTCCATCTAAAGTATTCCTCGCAATCACATTAGGTGCTTCAGACTTAAGTTCAAAATATATTTCAATAGGAGGTAAAGCAAGAGTGGGTGATTGGTTGAGCATTTTGGAATCCATGCAAGTCTCCAAACCATGGGGTACTTCCTTTTGGATGAGATTTCCAAATTTTTGCAAAAGAGTTACAACATCACTAGGCAAAAAGAGATCATTAGAAGTGTTAGCAACCAAATGAAAATTCTTGCAATAAAATATGCATTGGGGATGCCTTGAAATAAAAACCCTCTTCTCTTCACTTTTTGTTGCCAAATAACTCTCTTTTTTCTCAATTATTTCCGCACTATTTTTTTCTCACTATTTTTCACACTATTTTTCTCTTTATCGTCACTCTTGTTATCACTTTCTCTTTCCTTTTCCTTTTGATCATCACTTTTCCTTTCACTCTCTTTTTCTTTTGCCTCATTCTCTTGTTTTGCTTTCTCTCTCTCTTTCTTCTCATTCTCTTTCTTGTTGGAGTCTTCCACCAACTTCTTCACATGGTCTTCAAAACTTTCTATTTGTCTTTTCATTCTTTCCTCTTTTCTCAACCTCTTTTTTTCGTTCTCTCTCATCTTCTTGTCACGCCTCTCATGCATTTGCCGGATCCATTCTTCAACCTCTTTCCTATGTTCTTGCACATAGTCGAAATTTTCAAATCGCAACATAGCAAAGAATACAAGTTAGAAAATAACAAAATATATATGTAAGATCCTATCCACTCACCAAGTGTGCACAATGTATATTTCACTCAATTGGCTTTTTCCACACAAGATGTAATTTTCACTCTTGCCTTTTTCCACTCAATTGTTCTCTTTTAGGCCTTAGAGGAGTCAAGCAACAATCCACACAAAAATCCAAGAAATTCAAGTAACAAAAATAAAAAAACTTATCAAAAATAAAGGAAACAAAAAAAAGGCTAGAAAAGCTTTGGAAATAAGAACAAAGTAAGAATGGAAATATTTTTTTTTTTTTTTTTCAAGAACTCTAATTGCTCAAATATACTTTTCTCGTCCATTTTTTTTTCCTTCAAGATTTCATGCACACATTTTTTCCTTATAATTTGAGCAATATTTTTTTCAAACTATGAAGAAGATAATCACCCTTGAAAACTTGTTTTTGAGCAAGAACAACACCACGAAATTTGAACTTCTCAAATAGAATGAAAGTGTATTTTTTTTTATTTTTGATAGTTTGTTGGTTTAAAAGAAGAAAAGAAGATAGGTAGAAGATGAAGAACAAAACTCATAAATTCAACCAAAGCCTAAGCTTTGATACCACTTGATGACAACCAAATGGTGAGGTTGCCTTGTTGAAGATCTATTTGGTTGAATTTTAACAATTAATTTTGCGGAACAATTTTTGGAAGCAAAATAAGAAGAAGAAAATATGAAAATGGTGAAGATTAGAGATGGTATGGCGCCACAAACTAGAGAGTTTGATAAGCCTATGAAGTTCGCCACAAGAATCTTGGATTCTTGATAAGAACAATAGTTGGCTCAACCAAGAACCAAAGAGAGACAATTCTCTCACAAATGGATTTCAATCCAAATTCAACATCCAAGTTACCATTTCATGTGTTTAGGCATGTTACATATAGGGGTGTGGCTGCCAACATTTGGCTTCACCCTTTGTCTTCCCAATGATTCCATAACCCCACATAACTAGCCTATTCATGACTTACTAAATTCACACTTAACTCAACCACTTAATAGTGACTTATTACCCTCTCTCTATCATTATGTAGCAGCCACACTTATTTCTCAAATTAAAAGTGTAACTCCCACATAATTAACAAAACATAAAAAGTCTAAAAACTTAAAGGAGTTACTATTGGTATGCAAACCAACAAGATTCCTCCCACTATGCACCCAAATTCGAAATTCTTCATAAAACCCAAGTTTATTGCACTTTATTTAATAGAAATAAACTAGAAAATGATAATATGTGAAGTGGACGTCCAAGCCCATCACGGGTCTTCAAGTTGGATGAGATAAGTAACCATCTTGTCCTCCACTCCATCAAGACCTCCATTTGGGCTTGTGTCCGTCAAGGTTGACAAAATTTGGTTTAGAACTTCTTGGGCTTTCTTGGCACTTGCTCTTGTCTTAGACCCACCAAGTCCTTTTAGTGCTCCTTGGTCCATGCTCCTTATTGGGCTCATATCATTCTTTATGACAAGTTGACTTGCCCCCCCTTGGCTCATATCATCCCCTCCTTCTTTGAGTGAATTCGACCTCGAATTGAAACAATCTTCATCACCAAAATTAGATATTGGTGGTCCATCTAAAGTATTCCTCGCAATCACATTAGGTGCTTCAGACTTAAGTTCAAAATATATTTCAATAGGAGGTAAAGCAAGAGTGGGTGATTGGTTGAGCATTTTGGAATCCATGCAAGTCTCCAAACCATGGGGTACTTCCTTTTGGATGAGATTTCCAAATTTTTGCAAAAGAGTTACAACATCACTAGGCAAAAAGAGATCATTAGAAGTGTTAGCAACCAAATGAAAATTCTTGCAATAAAATATGCATTGGGGATGCCTTGAAATAAAAACCCTCTTCTCTTCACTTTTTGTTGCCAAATAACTCTCTTTTTCTCAATTATTTCCGCACTATTTTTTTCTCACTATTTTTCACACTATTTTTCTCTTTATCGTCACTCTTGTTATCACTTTCTCTTTCCTTTTCCTTTTGATCATCACTTTTCCTTTCACTCTCTTTTTCTTTTGCCTCATTCTCTTGTTTTGCTTTCTCTCTCTCTTTCTTCTCATTCTCTTTCTTGTTGGAGTCTTCCACCAACTTCTTCACATGGTCTTCAAAACTTTCTATTTGTCTTTTCATTCTTTCCTCTTTTCTCAACCTCTTTTTTTCGTTCTCTCTCATCTTCTTGTCACGCCTCTCATGCATTTGCCGGATCCATTCTTCAACCTCTTTCCTATGTTCTTGCACATAGTCGAAATTTTCAAATCGCAACATAGCAAAGAATACAAGTTAGAAAATAACAAAATATATATGTAAGATCCTATCCACTCACCAAGTGTGCACAATGTATATTTCACTCAATTGGCTTTTTCCACACAAGATGTAATTTTCACTCTTGCCTTTTTCCACTCAATTGTTCTCTTTTAGGCCTTAGAGGAGTCAAGCAACAATCCACACAAAAATCCAAGAAATTCAAGTAACAAAAATAAAAAAAACTTATCAAAAAATAAAGGAAACAAAAAAAAGGCTAGAAAAGCATTGGAAATAAGAACAAAGGAAGAAGGGAAATATTTTTAATTTTTTTTTTCAAGAACACAAATTGCTCAAATAGACTTTTCTCTTCCTTTTTTTTTTCCTTCAAGATTTCATGCACAATTTTTTTTTCTTATAATTTGTGCAATTTTTTTTTCAAACTTTGAAGAAGAGAATCACACTTGAAAACTTGTTTTTGAGCAAGAACAACAACACGAAATTTTCCCTTCACAAATAGAATCAAAGTGTAATTTTTTTTTTTTGATAGTTTGTTGGTTTAAAAGAAGAAAAGAAGATAGGTAGAAGATGAAGAACAAAACTCATAAATTCAACCAAAGCCTAAGCTTTGATACCACTTGATGACAACCAAATGGTGAGGTTGCCTTGTTGAAGATCTATTTGGTTGAATTTTAACAATTAATTTGCGGAACAATTTTTGGAAGCAAAATAAGAAGAAGAAAATATGAAAATGGTGAAGATTAGAGATGGTATGGCGCCACAAACTAGAGAGTTTGATAAGCCTATGAAGTTCGCCACAAGAATCTTGGATTCTTGATAAGAACAATAGTTGGCTCAACCAAGAACCAAAGAGAGACAATTCTCTCACAAATGGATTTCAATCCAAATTCAACATCCAAGTTACCATTTCATGTGTTTAGGCATGTTACATATAGGGGTGTGGCTGCCAACATTTGGCTTCACCCTTTGTCTTCCCAATGATTCCATAACCCCACATAACTAGCCTATTCATGACTTACTAAATTCACACTTAACTCAACCACTTAATAGTGACTTATTACCCTCTCTCTATCATTATGTAGCAGCCACACTTATTTCTCAAATTAAAAGTGTAACTCCCACATAATTAACAAAACATAAAAAGTCTAAAAACTTAAAGGAGTTACTATTGGTATGCAAACCAACAAGATTCCTCCCACTATGCACCCAAATTCGAAATTCTTCATAAAACCCAAGTTTATTGCACTTTATTTAATAGAAATAAACTAGAAAATGATAATATGTGAAGTGGACGTCCAAGCCCATCACGGGTCTTCAAGTTGGATGAGATAAGTAACCATCTTGTCCTCCACTCCATCAAGACCTCCATTTGGGCTTGTGTCCGTCAAGGTTGACAAAATTTGGTTTAGAACTTCTTGGGCTTTCTTGGCACTTGCTCTTGTCTTAGACCCACCAAGTCCTTTTAGTGCTCCTTGGTCCATGCTCCTTATTGGGCTCATATCATTCTTTATGACAAGTTGACTTGCCCCCCCTTGGCTCATATCATCCCCTCCTTCTTTGAGTGAATTCGACCTCGAATTGAAACAATCTTCATCACCAAAATTAGATATTGGTGGTCCATCTAAAGTATTCCTCGCAATCACATTAGGTGCTTCAGACTTAAGTTCAAAATATATTTCAATAGGAGGTAAAGCAAGAGTGGGTGATTGGTTGAGCATTTTGGAATCCATGCAAGTCTCCAAACCATGGGGTACTTCCTTTTGGATGAGATTTCCAAATTTTTGCAAAAGAGTTACAACATCACTAGGCAAAAAGAGATCATTAGAAGTGTTAGCAACCAAATGAAAATTCTTGCAATAAAATATGCATTGGGGATGCCTTGAAATAAAAACCCTCTTCTCTTCACTTTTTGTTGCCAAATAACTCTCTTTTTCTCAATTATTTCCGCACTATTTTTCTCACTATTTTTCACACTATTTTTCTCTTTATCGTCACTCTTGTTATCACTTTCTCTTTCCTTTTCCTTTTGATCATCACTTTTCCTTTCACTCTCTTTTTCTTTTGCCTCATTCTCTTGTTTTGCTTTCTCTCTCTCTTTCTTCTCATTCTCTTTCTTGTTGGAGTCTTCCACCAACTTCTTCACATGGTCTTCAAAACTTTCTATTTGTCTTTTCATTCTTTCCTCTTTTCTCAACCTCTTTTTTTCGTTCTCTCTCATCTTCTTGTCACGCCTCTCATGCATTTGCCGGATCCATTCTTCAACCTCTTTCCTATGTTCTTGCACATAGTCGAAATTTTCAAATCGCAACATAGCAAAGAATACAAGTTAGAAAATAACAAAATATATATGTAAGATCCTATCCACTCACCAAGTGTGCACAATGTATATTTCACTCAATTGGCTTTTTCCACACAAGATGTAATTTTCACTCTTGCCTTTTTCCACTCAATTGTTCTCTTTTAGGCCTTAGAGGAGTCAAGCAACAATCCACACAAAAATCCAAGAAATTCAAGTAACAAAAATAAAAAAAACTTATCAAAAAATAAAGGAAACAAAAAAAAGGCTAGAAAAGCTTTGGAAATAAGAACAAAGGAAGAAGGGAAATATTTTTATTTTTTTTTTTCAAGAACACAAATTGCTCAAATAGACTTTTCTCTTCCTTTTTTTTTTCCTTCAAGATTTCATGCACAATTTTTTTTTCTTATAATTTGTGCAATTTTTTTTTCAAACTTTGAAGAAGAGAATCACACTTGAAAACTTGTTTTTGAGCAAGAACAACAACACGAAATTTTCCCTTCACAAATAGAATCAAAGTGTAATTTTTTTTTTTGATAGTTTGTTGGTTTAAAAGAAGAAAAGAAGATAGGTAGAAGATGAAGAACAAAACTCATAAATTCAACCAAAGCCTAAGCTTTGATACCCATGATGACAACCAAATGGTGAGGTTGCCTTGTTGAAGATCTATTTGGTTGAATTTTAACAATTAATTTGCGGAACAATTTTTGGAAGCAAAATAAGAAGAAGAAAATATGAAAATGGTGAAGATTAGAGATGGTATGGCGCCACAAACTAGAGAGTTTGATAAGCCTATGAAGTTCGCCACAAGAATCTTGGATTCTTGATAAGAACAATAGTTGGCTCAACCAAGAACCAAAGAGAGACAATTCTCTCACAAATGGATTTCAATCCAAATTCAACATCCAAGTTACCATTTCATGTGTTTAGGCATGTTACATATAGGGGTGTGGCTGCCAACATTTGGCTTCACCCTTTGTCTTCCCAATGATTCCATAACCCCACATAACTAGCCTATTCATGACTTACTAAATTCACACTTAACTCAACCACTTAATAGTGACTTATTACCCTCTCTCTATCATTATGTAGCAGCCACACTTATTTCTCAAATTAAAAGTGTAACTCCCACATAATTAACAAAACATAAAAAGTCTAAAAACTTAAAGGAGTTACTATTGGTATGCAAACCAACAAGATTCCTCCCACTATGCACCCAAATTCGAAATTCTTCATAAAACCCAAGTTTATTGCACTTTATTTAATAGAAATAAACTAGAAAATGATAATATGTGAAGTGGACGTCCAAGCCCATCACGGGTCTTCAAGTTGGATGAGATAAGTAACCATCTTGTCCTCCACTCCATCAAGACCTCCATTTGGGCTTGTGTCCGTCAAGGTTGACAAAATTTGGTTTAGAACTTCTTGGGCTTTCTTGGCACTTGCTCTTGTCTTAGACCCACCAAGTCCTTTTAGTGCTCCTTGGTCCATGCTCCTTATTGGGCTCATATCATTCTTTATGACAAGTTGACTTGCCCCCCCTTGGCTCATATCATCCCCTCCTTCTTTGAGTGAATTCGACCTCGAATTGAAACAATCTTCATCACCAAAATTAGATATTGGTGGTCCATCTAAAGTATTCCTCGCAATCACATTAGGTGCTTCAGACTTAAGTTCAAAATATATTTCAATAGGAGGTAAAGCAAGAGTGGGTGATTGGTTGAGCATTTTGGAATCCATGCAAGTCTCCAAACCATGGGGTACTTCCTTTTGGATGAGATTTCCAAATTTTTGCAAAAGAGTTACAACATCACTAGGCAAAAAGAGATCATTAGAAGTGTTAGCAACCAAATGAAAATTCTTGCAATAAAATATGCATTGGGGATGCCTTGAAATAAAAACCCTCTTCTCTTCACTTTTTGTTGCCAAATAACTCTCTTTTTTCTCAATTATTTCCGCACTATTTTTCTCACTATTTTTCACACTATTTTTCTCTTTATCGTCACTCTTGTTATCACTTTCTCTTTCCTTTTCCTTTTGATCATCACTTTTCCTTTCACTCTCTTTTTCTTTTGCCTCATTCTCTTGTTTTGCTTTCTCTCTCTCTTTCTTCTCATTCTCTTTCTTGTTGGAGTCTTCCACCAACTTCTTCACATGGTCTTCAAAACTTTCTATTTGTCTTTTCATTCTTTCCTCTTTTCTCAACCTCTTTTTTTCGTTCTCTCTCATCTTCTTGTCACGCCTCTCATGCATTTGCCGGATCCATTCTTCAACCTCTTTCCTATGTTCTTGCACATAGTCGAAATTTTCAAATCGCAACATAGCAAAGAATACAAGTTAGAAAATAACAAAATATATATGTAAGATCCTATCCACTCACCAAGTGTGCACAATGTATATTTCACTCAATTGGCTTTTTCCACACAAGATGTAATTTTCACTCTTGCCTTTTTCCACTCAATTGTTCTCTTTTAGGCCTTAGAGGAGTCAAGCAACAATCCACACAAAAATCCAAGAAATTCAAGTAACAAAAATAAAAAAAACTTATCAAAAAATAAAGGAAACAAAAAAAAGGCTAGAAAAGCTTTGGAAATAAGAACAAAGGAAGAAGGGAAATATTTTTTTTTTTTTTTTCAAGAACACAAATTGCTCAAATAGACTTTTCTCTTCCTTTTTTTTTCCTTCAAGATTTCATGCACAATTTTTTTTTCTTATAATTTGTGCAATTTTTTTTTCAAACTTTGAAGAAGAGAATCACACTTGAAAACTTGTTTTTGAGCAAGAACAACAACACGAAATTTTCCCTTCACAAATAGAATCAAAGTGTAATTTTTTTTTTTGATAGTTTGTTGGTTTAAAAGAAGAAAAGAAGATAGGTAGAAGATGAAGAACAAAACTCATAAATTCAACCAAAGCCTAAGCTTTGATACCACTTGATGACAACCAAATGGTGAGGTTGCCTTGTTGAAGATCTATTTGGTTGAATTTTAACAATTAATTTGCGGAACAATTTTTGGAAGCAAAATAAGAAGAAGAAAATATGAAAATGGTGAAGATTAGAGATGGTATGGCGCCACAAACTAGAGAGTTTGATAAGCCTATGAAGTTCGCCACAAGAATCTTGGATTCTTGATAAGAACAATAGTTGGCTCAACCAAGAACCAAAGAGAGACAATTCTCTCACAAATGGATTTCAATCCAAATTCAACATCCAAGTTACCATTTCATGTGTTTAGGCATGTTACATATAGGGGTGTGGCTGCCAACATTTGGCTTCACCCTTTGTCTTCCCAATGATTCCATAACCCCACATAACTAGCCTATTCATGACTTACTAAATTCACACTTAACTCAACCACTTAATAGTGACTTATTACCCTCTCTCTATCATTATGTAGCAGCCACACTTATTTCTCAAATTAAAAGTGTAACTCCCACATAATTAACAAAACATAAAAAGTCTAAAAACTTAAAGGAGTTACTATTGGTATGCAAACCAACAAGATTCCTCCCACTATGCACCCAAATTCGAAATTCTTCATAAAACCCAAGTTTATTGCACTTTATTTAATAGAAATAAACTAGAAAATGATAATATGTGAAGTGGACGTCCAAGCCCATCACGGGTCTTCAAGTTGGATGAGATAAGTAACCATCTTGTCCTCCACTCCATCAAGACCTCCATTTGGGCTTGTGTCCGTCAAGGTTGACAAAATTTGGTTTAGAACTTCTTGGGCTTTCTTGGCACTTGCTCTTGTCTTAGACCCACCAAGTCCTTTTAGTGCTCCTTGGTCCATGCTCCTTATTGGGCTCATATCATTCTTTATGACAAGTTGACTTGCCCCCCCTTGGCTCATATCATCCCCTCCTTCTTTGAGTGAATTCGACCTCGAATTGAAACAATCTTCATCACCAAAATTAGATATTGGTGGTCCATCTAAAGTATTCCTCGCAATCACATTAGGTGCTTCAGACTTAAGTTCAAAATATATTTCAATAGGAGGTAAAGCAAGAGTGGGTGATTGGTTGAGCATTTTGGAATCCATGCAAGTCTCCAAACCATGGGGTACTTCCTTTTGGATGAGATTTCCAAATTTTTGCAAAAGAGTTACAACATCACTAGGCAAAAAGAGATCATTAGAAGTGTTAGCAACCAAATGAAAATTCTTGCAATAAAATATGCATTGGGGATGCCTTGAAATAAAAACCCTCTTCTCTTCACTTTTTGTTGCCAAATAACTCTCTTTTTTCTCAATTATTTCCGCACTATTTTTCTCACTATTTTTCACACTATTTTTCTCTTTATCGTCACTCTTGTTATCACTTTCTCTTTCCTTTTCCTTTTGATCATCACTTTTCCTTTCACTCTCTTTTTCTTTTGCCTCATTCTCTTGTTTTGATTTCTCTCTCTCTCTTTCTTCTCATTCTCTTTCTTGTTGGAGTCTTCCACCAACTTCTTCACATGGTCTTCAAAACTTTCTATTTGTCTTTTCATTCTTTCCTCTTTTCTCAACCTCTTTTTTTCGTTCTCTCTCATCTTCTTGTCACGCCTCTCATGCATTTGCCGGATCCATTCTTCAACCTCTTTCCTATGTTCTTGCACATAGTCGAAATTTTCAAATCGCAACATAGCAAAGAATACAAGTTAGAAAATAACAAAATATATATGTAAGATCCTATCCACTCACCAAGTGTGCACAATGTATATTTCACTCAATTGGCTTTTTCCACACAAGATGTAATTTTCACTCTTGCCTTTTTCCACTCAATTGTTCTCTTTTAGGCCTTAGAGGAGTCAAGCAACAATCCACACAAAAATCCAAGAAATTCAAGTAACAAAAATAAAAAAAACTTATCAAAAAATAAAGGAAACAAAAAAAAAGGCTAGAAAAGCTTTGGAAATAAGAACAAAGGAAGAAGGGAAATATTTTTATTTTTTTTTTTCAAGAACACAAATTGCTCAAATAGACTTTTCTCTTCCTTTTTTTTTTCCTTCAAGATTTCATGCACAATTTTTTTTTTCCTTATAATTTGTGCAATTTTTTTTTTCAAACTTTGAAGAAGAGAATCACACTTGAAAACTTGTTTTTGAGCAAGAACAACAACACGAAATTTTCCCTTCACAAATAGAATCAAAGTGTAATTTTTTTTTTTGATAGTTTGTTGGTTTAAAAGAAGAAAAGAAGATAGGTAGAAGATGAAGAACAAAACTCATAAATTCAACCAAAGCCTAAGCTTTGATACCACTTGATGACAACCAAATGGTGAGGTTGCCTTGTTGAAGATCTATTTGGTTGAATTTTAACAATTAATTTGCGGAACAATTTTTGGAAGCAAAATAAGAAGAAGAAAATATGAAAATGGTGAAGATTAGAGATGGTATGGCGCCACAAACTAGAGAGTTTGATAAGCCTATGAAGTTCGCCACAAGAATCTTGGATTCTTGATAAGAACAATAGTTGGCTCAACCAAGAACCAAAGAGAGACAATTCTCTCACAAATGGATTTCAATCCAAATTCAACATCCAAGTTACCATTTCATGTGTTTAGGCATGTTACATATAGGGGTGTGGCTGCCAACATTTGGCTTCACCCTTTGTCTTCCCAATGATTCCATAACCCCACATAACTAGCCTATTCATGACTTACTAAATTCACACTTAACTCAACCACTTAATAGTGACTTATTACCCTCTCTCTATCATTATGTAGCAGCCACACTTATTTCTCAAATTAAAAGTGTAACTCCCACATAATTAACAAAACATAAAAAGTCTAAAAACTTAAAGGAGTTACTATTGGTATGCAAACCAACAAGATTCCTCCCACTATGCACCCAAATTCGAAATTCTTCATAAAACCCAAGTTTATTGCACTTTATTTAATAGAAATAAACTAGAAAATGATAATATGTGAAGTGGACGTCCAAGCCCATCACGGGTCTTCAAGTTGGATGAGATAAGTAACCATCTTGTCCTCCACTCCATCAAGACCTCCATTTGGGCTTGTGTCCGTCAAGGTTGACAAAATTTGGTTTAGAACTTCTTGGGCTTTCTTGGCACTTGCTCTTGTCTTAGACCCACCAAGTCCTTTTAGTGCTCCTTGGTCCATGCTCCTTATTGGGCTCATATCATTCTTTATGACAAGTTGACTTGCCCCCCCTTGGCTCATATCATCCCCTCCTTCTTTGAGTGAATTCGACCTCGAATTGAAACAATCTTCATCACCAAAATTAGATATTGGTGGTCCATCTAAAGTATTCCTCGCAATCACATTAGGTGCTTCAGACTTAAGTTCAAAATATATTTCAATAGGAGGTAAAGCAAGAGTGGGTGATTGGTTGAGCATTTTGGAATCCATGCAAGTCTCCAAACCATGGGGTACTTCCTTTTGGATGAGATTTCCAAATTTTTGCAAAAGAGTTACAACATCACTAGGCAAAAAGAGATCATTAGAAGTGTTAGCAACCAAATGAAAATTCTTGCAATAAAATATGCATTGGGGATGCCTTGAAATAAAAACCCTCTTCTCTTCACTTTTTGTTGCCAAATAACTCTCTTTTTTCTCAATTATTTCCGCACTATTTTTCTCACTATTTTTCACACTATTTTTCTCTTTATCGTCACTCTTGTTATCACTTTCTCTTTCCTTTTCCTTTTGATCATCACTTTTCCTTTCACTCTCTTTTTCTTTTGCCTCATTCTCTTGTTTTGCTTTCTCTCTCTCTTTCTTCTCATTCTCTTTCTTGTTGGAGTCTTCCACCAACTTCTTCACATGGTCTTCAAAACTTTCTATTTGTCTTTTCATTCTTTCCTCTTTTCTCAACCTCTTTTTTTCGTTCTCTCTCATCTTCTTGTCACGCCTCTCATGCATTTGCCGGATCCATTCTTCAACCTCTTTCCTATGTTCTTGCACATAGTCGAAATTTTCAAATCGCAACATAGCAAAGAATACAAGTTAGAAAATAACAAAATATATATGTAAGATCCTATCCACTCACCAAGTGTGCACAATGTATATTTCACTCAATTGGCTTTTTCCACACAAGATGTAATTTTCACTCTTGCCTTTTTCCACTCAATTGTTCTCTTTTAGGCCTTAGAGGAGTCAAGCAACAATCCACACAAAAATCCAAGAAATTCAAGTAACAAAAATAAAAAAAACTTATCAAAAAATAAAGGAAACAAAAAAAAGGCTAGAAAAGCTTTGGAAATAAGAACAAAGGAAGAAGGGAAATATTTTTATTTTTTTTTTCAAGAACACAAATTGCTCAAATAGACTTTTCTCTTCCTTTTTTTTTTCCTTCAAGATTTCATGCACAATTTTTTTTTCTTATAATTTGTGCAATTTTTTTTCAAACTTTGAAGAAGGGAATCACACTTGAAAACTTGTTTTTGAGCAAGAACAACAACACGAAATTTTCCCTTCACAAATAGAATCAAAGTGTAATTTTTTTTTTTTTGATAGTTTGTTGGTTTAAAAGAAGAAAAGAAGATAGGTAGAAGATGAAGAACAAAACTCATAAATTCAACCAAAGCCTAAGCTTTGATACCACTTGATGACAACCAAATGGTGAGGTTGCCTTGTTGAAGATCTATTTGGTTGAATTTTAACAATTAATTTGCGGAACAATTTTTGGAAGCAAAATAAGAAGAAGAAAATATGAAAATGGTGAAGATTAGAGATGGTATGGCGCCACAAACTAGAGAGTTTGATAAGCCTATGAAGTTCGCCACAAGAATCTTGGATTCTTGATAAGAACAATAGTTGGCTCAACCAAGAACCAAAGAGAGACAATTCTCTCACAAATGGATTTCAATCCAAATTCAACATCCAAGTTACCATTTCATGTGTTTAGGCATGTTACATATAGGGGTGTGGCTGCCAACATTTGGCTTCACCCTTTGTCTTCCCAATGATTCCATAACCCCACATAACTAGCCTATTCATGACTTACTAAATTCACACTTAACTCAACCACTTAATAGTGACTTATTACCCTCTCTCTATCATTATGTAGCAGCCACACTTATTTCTCAAATTAAAAGTGTAACTCCCACATAATTAACAAAACATAAAAAGTCTAAAAACTTAAAGGAGTTACTATTGGTATGCAAACCAACAAGATTCCTCCCACTATGCACCCAAATTCGAAATTCTTCATAAAACCCAAGTTTATTGCACTTTATTTAATAGAAATAAACTAGAAAATGATAATATGTGAAGTGGACGTCCAAGCCCATCACGGGTCTTCAAGTTGGATGAGATAAGTAACCATCTTGTCCTCCACTCCATCAAGACCTCCATTTGGGCTTGTGTCCGTCAAGGTTGACAAAATTTGGTTTAGAACTTCTTGGGCTTTCTTGGCACTTGCTCTTGTCTTAGACCCACCAAGTCCTTTTAGTGCTCCTTGGTCCATGCTCCTTATTGGGCTCATATCATTCTTTATGACAAGTTGACTTGCCCCCCCTTGGCTCATATCATCCCCTCCTTCTTTGAGTGAATTCGACCTCGAATTGAAACAATCTTCATCACCAAAATTAGATATTGGTGGTCCATCTAAAGTATTCCTCGCAATCACATTAGGTGCTTCAGACTTAAGTTCAAAATATATTTCAATAGGAGGTAAAGCAAGAGTGGGTGATTGGTTGAGCATTTTGGAATCCATGCAAGTCTCCAAACCATGGGGTACTTCCTTTTGGATGAGATTTCCAAATTTTTGCAAAAGAGTTACAACATCACTAGGCAAAAAGAGATCATTAGAAGTGTTAGCAACCAAATGAAAATTCTTGCAATAAAATATGCATTGGGGATGCCTTGAAATAAAAACCCTCTTCTCTTCACTTTTTGTTGCCAAATAACTCTCTTTTTTCTCAATTATTTCCGCACTATTTTTCTCACTATTTTTCACACTATTTTTCTCTTTATCGTCACTCTTGTTATCACTTTCTCTTTCCTTTTCCTTTTGATCATCACTTTTCCTTTCACTCTCTTTTTCTTTTGCCTCATTCTCTTGTTTTGCTTTCTCTCTCTCTTTCTTCTCATTCTCTTTCTTGTTGGAGTCTTCCACCAACTTCTTCACATGGTCTTCAAAACTTTCTATTTGTCTTTTCATTCTTTCCTCTTTTCTCAACCTCTTTTTTTCGTTCTCTCTCATCTTCTTGTCACGCCTCTCATGCATTTGCCGGATCCATTCTTCAACCTCTTTCCTATGTTCTTGCACATAGTCGAAATTTTCAAATCGCAACATAGCAAAGAATACAAGTTAGAAAATAACAAAATATATATGTAAGATCCTATCCACTCACCAAGTGTGCACAATGTATATTTCACTCAATTGGCTTTTTCCACACAAGATGTAATTTTCACTCTTGCCTTTTTCCACTCAATTGTTCTCTTTTAGGCCTTAGAGGAGTCAAGCAACAATCCACACAAAAATCCAAGAAATTCAAGTAACAAAAATAAAAAAAACTTATCAAAAATAAAGGAAACAAAAAAAGGCTAGAAAAGCTTTGGAAATAAGAACAAAGGAAGAAGGGAAATATTTTTTTTTTTTACAAGAACACAAATTGCTCAAATAGACTTTTCTCTTCCTTTTTTTTTTCCTTCAAGATTTCATGCACAATTTTTTTTTCTTATAATTTGTGCAATTTTTTTTTCAAACTTTGAAGAAGAGAATCACACTTGAAAACTTGTTTTTGAGCAAGAACAACAACACGAAATTTTCCCTTCACAAATAGAATCAAAGTGTAATTTTTTTTTTTGATAGTTTGTTGGTTTAAAAGAAGAAAAGAAGATAGGTAGAAGATGAAGAACAAAACTCATAAATTCAACCAAAGCCTAAGCTTTGATACCACAATATGACAACCAAATGGTGAGGTTGCCTTGTTGAAGATCTATTTGGTTGAATTTTAACAATTAATTTGCGGAACAATTTTTGGAAGCAAAATAAGAAGAAGAAAATATGAAAATGGTGAAGATTAGAGATGGTATGGCGCCACAAACTAGAGAGTTTGATAAGCCTATGAAGTTCGCCACAAGAATCTTGGATTCTTGATAAGAACAATAGTTGGCTCAACCAAGAACCAAAGAGAGACAATTCTCTCACAAATGGATTTCAATCCAAATTCAACATCCAAGTTACCATTTCATGTGTTTAGGCATGTTACATATAGGGGTGTGGCTGCCAACATTTGGCTTCACCCTTTGTCTTCCCAATGATTCCATAACCCCACATAACTAGCCTATTCATGACTTACTAAATTCACACTTAACTCAACCACTTAATAGTGACTTATTACCCTCTCTCTATCATTATGTAGCAGCCACACTTATTTCTCAAATTAAAAGTGTAACTCCCACATAATTAACAAAACATAAAAAGTCTAAAAACTTAAAGGAGTTACTATTGGTATGCAAACCAACAAGATTCCTCCCACTATGCACCCAAATTCGAAATTCTTCATAAAACCCAAGTTTATTGCACTTTATTTAATAGAAATAAACTAGAAAATGATAATATGTGAAGTGGACGTCCAAGCCCATCACGGGTCTTCAAGTTGGATGAGATAAGTAACCATTTTGTCCTCCACTCCATCAAGACTTGAACTTGGGCTTGTTTCCGTCAAGGTTGACAAAATTTGGTTTAGAACTTCTTGGGCTTTCTTGGCACTTGCTCTTGTCTTAGACCCACCAAGTCCTTTTAGTGCTCCTTGGTCCATGCTCCTTATTGGGCTCATATCATTCTTTATGACAAGTTGACTTGCCCCCCTTGGCTCATATCATCCCCTCCTTCTTTGAGTGAATTCGACCTCGAATTGAAACAATCTTCATCACCAAAATTAGATATTGGTGGTCCATCTAAAGTATTCCTCGCAATCACATTAGGTGCTTCAGACTTAAGTTCAAAATATATTTCAATAGGAGGTAAAGCAAGAGTGGGTGATTGGTTGAGCATTTTGGAATCCATGCAAGTCTCCAAACCATGGGGTACTTCCTTTTGGATGAGATTTCCAAATTTTTGCAAAAGAGTTACAACATCACTAGGCAAAAAGAGATCATTAGAAGTGTTAGCAACCAAATGAAAATTCTTGCAATAAAATATGCATTGGGGATGCCTTGAAATAAAAACCCTCTTCTCTTCACTTTTTGTTGCCAAATAACTCTCTTTTTTCTCAATTATTTCCGCACTATTTTTCTCACTATTTTTCACACTATTTTTCTCTTTATCGTCACTCTTGTTATCACTTTCTCTTTCCTTTTCCTTTTGATCATCACTTTTCCTTTCACTCTCTTTTGCTTTTGCCTCATTCTCTTGTTTTGCTTTCTCTCTCTCTTTCTTCTCATTCTCTTTCTTGTTGGAGTCTTCCACCAACTTCTTCACATGGTCTTCAAAACTTTCTATTTGTCTTTTCATTCTTTCCTCTTTTCTCAACCTCTTTTTTTCGTTCTCTCTCATCTTCTTGTCACGCCTCTCATGCATTTGCCGGATCCATTCTTCAACCTCTTTCCTATGTTCTTGCACATAGTCGAAATTTTCAAATCGCAACATAGCAAAGAATACAAGTTAGAAAATAACAAAATATATATGTAAGATCCTATCCACTCACCAAGTGTGCACAATGTATATTTCACTCAATTGGCTTTTTCCACACAAGATGTAATTTTCACTCTTGCCTTTTTCCACTCAATTGTTCTCTTTTAGGCCTTAGAGGAGTCAAGCAACAATCCACACAAAAATCCAAGAAATTCAAGTAACAAAAATAAAAAAAACTTATCAAAAAATAAAGGAAACAAAAAAAAGGCTAGAAAAGCTTTGGAAATAAGAACAAAGGAAGAAGGGAAATATTTTTATTTTTTTTTTCAAGAACACAAATTGCTCAAATAGACTTTTCTCTTCCTTTTTTTTTTCCTTCAAGATTTCATGCACAATTTTTTTTTCTTATAATTTGTGCAATTTTTTTTTCAAACTTTGAAGAAGAGAATCACACTTGAAAACTTGTTTTTGAGCAAGAACAACAACACGAAATTTTCCCTTCACAAATAGAATCAAAGTGTAATTTTTTTTTTTGATAGTTTGTTGGTTTAAAAGAAGAAAAGAAGATAGGTAGAAGATGAAGAACAAAACTCATAAATTCAACCAAAGCCTAAGCTTTGATACCACTTGATGACAACCAAATGGTGAGGTTGCCTTGTTGAAGATCTATTTGGTTGAATTTTAACAATTAATTTGCGGAACAATTTTTGGAAGCAAAATAAGAAGAAGAAAATATGAAAATGGTGAAGATTAGAGATGGTATGGCGCCACAAACTAGAGAGTTTGATAAGCCTATGAAGTTCGCCACAAGAATCTTGGATTCTTGATAAGAACAATAGTTGGCTCAACCAAGAACCAAAGAGAGACAATTCTCTCACAAATGGATTTCAATCCAAATTCAACATCCAAGTTACCATTTCATGTGTTTAGGCATGTTACATATAGGGGTGTGGCTGCCAACATTTGGCTTCACCCTTTGTCTTCCCAATGATTCCATAACCCCACATAACTAGCCTATTCATGACTTACTAAATTCACACTTAACTCAACCACTTAATAGTGACTTATTACCCTCTCTCTATCATTATGTAGCAGCCACACTTATTTCTCAAATTAAAAGTGTAACTCCCACATAATTAACAAAACATAAAAAGTCTAAAAACTTAAAGGAGTTACTATTGGTATGCAAACCAACAAGATTCCTCCCACTATGCACCCAAATTCGAAATTCTTCATAAAACCCAAGTTTATTGCACTTTATTTAATAGAAATAAACTAGAAAATGATAATATGTGAAGTGGACGTCCAAGCCCATCACGGGTCTTCAAGTTGGATGAGATAAGTAACCATTTTGTCCTCCACTCCATCAAGACTTGAACTTGGGCTTGTTTCCGTCAAGGTTGACAAAATTTGGTTTAGAACTTCTTGGGCTTTCTTGGCACTTGCTCTTGTCTTAGACCCACCAAGTCCTTTTAGTGCTCCTTGGTCCATGCTCCTTATTGGGCTCATATCATTCTTTATGACAAGTTGACTTGCCCCCCTTGGCTCATATCATCCCCTCCTTCTTTGAGTGAATTCGACCTCGAATTGAAACAATCTTCATCACCAAAATTAGATATTGGTGGTCCATCTAAAGTATTCCTCGCAATCACATTAGGTGCTTCAGACTTAAGTTCAAAATATATTTCAATAGGAGGTAAAGCAAGAGTGGGTGATTGGTTGAGCATTTTGGAATCCATGCAAGTCTCCAAACCATGGGGTACTTCCTTTTGGATGAGATTTCCAAATTTTTGCAAAAGAGTTACAACATCACTAGGCAAAAAGAGATCATTAGAAGTGTTAGCAACCAAATGAAAATTCTTGCAATAAAATATGCATTGGGGATGCCTTGAAATAAAAACCCTCTTCTCTTCACTTTTTGTTGCCAAATAACTCTCTTTTTCTCAATTATTTCCGCACTATTTTTCTCACTATTTTTCACACTATTTTTCTCTTTATCGTCACTCTTGTTATCACTTTCTCTTTCCTTTTCCTTTTGATCATCACTTTTCCTTTCACTCTCTTTTTGCTTTTGCCTCATTCTCTTGTTTTGCTTTCTCTCTCTCTTTCTTCTCATTCTCTTTCTTGTTGGAGTCTTCCACCAACTTCTTCACATGGTCTTCAAAACTTTCTATTTGTCTTTTCATTCTTTCCTCTTTTCTCAACCTCTTTTTTTCGTTCTCTCTCATCTTCTTGTCACGCCTCTCATGCATTTGCCGGATCCATTCTTCAACCTCTTTCCTATGTTCTTGCACATAGTCGAAATTTTCAAATCGCAACATAGCAAAGAATACAAGTTAGAAAATAACAAAATATATATGTAAGATCCTATCCACTCACCAAGTGTGCACAATGTATATTTCACTCAATTGGCTTTTTCCACACAAGATGTAATTTTCACTCTTGCCTTTTTCCACTCAATTGTTCTCTTTTAGGCCTTAGAGGAGTCAAGCAACAATCCACACAAAAATCCAAGAAATTCAAGTAACAAAAATAAAAAAAAACTTATCAAAAAATAAAGGAAACAAAAAAAGGCTAGAAAAGCTTTGGAAATAAGAACAAAGGAAGAAGGGAAATATTTTTTTTTTTTTTTCAAGAACACAAATTGCTCAAATAGACTTTTTCTTCCTTTTTTTTTTCCTTCAAGATTTCATGCACAATTTTTTTTTCTTATAATTTGTGCAATTTTTTTTTCAAACTTTGAAGAAGAGAATCACACTTGAAAACTTGTTTTTGAGCAAGAACAACAACACGAAATTTTCCCTTCACAAATAGAATCAAAGTGTAATTTTTTTTTTTGATAGTTTGTTGGTTTAAAAGAAGAAAAGAAGATAGGTAGAAGATGAAGAACAAAACTCATAAATTCAACCAAAGCCTAAGCTTTGATACCACTTGATGACAACCAAATGGTGAGGTTGCCTTGTTGAAGATCTATTTGGTTGAATTTTAACAATTAATTTGCGGAACAATTTTTGGAAGCAAAATAAGAAGAAGAAAATATGAAAATGGTGAAGATTAGAGATGGTATGGCGCCACAAACTAGAGAGTTTGATAAGCCTATGAAGTTCGCCACAAGAATCTTGGATTCTTGATAAGAACAATAGTTGGCTCAACCAAGAACCAAAGAGAGACAATTCTCTCACAAATGGATTTCAATCCAAATTCAACATCCAAGTTACCATTTCATGTGTTTAGGCATGTTACATATAGGGGTGTGGCTGCCAACATTTGGCTTCACCCTTTGTCTTCCCAATGATTCCATAACCCCACATAACTAGCCTATTCATGACTTACTAAATTCACACTTAACTCAACCACTTAATAGTGACTTATTACCCTCTCTCTATCATTATGTAGCAGCCACACTTATTTCTCAAATTAAAAGTGTAACTCCCACATAATTAACAAAACATAAAAAGTCTAAAAACTTAAAGGAGTTACTATTGGTATGCAAACCAACAAGATTCCTCCCACTATGCACCCAAATTCGAAATTCTTCATAAAACCCAAGTTTATTGCACTTTATTTAATAGAAATAAACTAGAAAATGATAATATGTGAAGTGGACGTCCAAGCCCATCACGGGTCTTCAAGTTGGATGAGATAAGTAACCATTTTGTCCTCCACTCCATCAAGACTTGAACTTGGGCTTGTTTCCGTCAAGGTTGACAAAATTTGGTTTAGAACTTCTTGGGCTTTCTTGGCACTTGCTCTTGTCTTAGACCCACCAAGTCCTTTTAGTGCTCCTTGGTCCATGCTCCTTATTGGGCTCATATCATTCTTTATGACAAGTTGACTTGCCCCCCTTGGCTCATATCATCCCCTCCTTCTTTGAGTGAATTCGACCTCGAATTGAAACAATCTTCATCACCAAAATTAGATATTGGTGGTCCATCTAAAGTATTCCTCGCAATCACATTAGGTGCTTCAGACTTAAGTTCAAAATATATTTCAATAGGAGGTAAAGCAAGAGTGGGTGATTGGTTGAGCATTTTGGAATCCATGCAAGTCTCCAAACCATGGGGTACTTCCTTTTGGATGAGATTTCCAAATTTTTGCAAAAGAGTTACAACATCACTAGGCAAAAAGAGATCATTAGAAGTGTTAGCAACCAAATGAAAATTCTTGCAATAAAATATGCATTGGGGATGCCTTGAAATAAAAACCCTCTTCTCTTCACTTTTTGTTGCCAAATAACTCTCTTTTTTCTCAATTATTTCCGCACTATTTTTCTCACTATTTTTCACACTATTTTTCTCTTTATCGTCACTCTTGTTATCACTTTCTCTTTCCTTTTCCTTTTGATCATCACTTTTCCTTTCACTCTCTTTTGCTTTTGCCTCATTCTCTTGTTTTGCTTTCTCTCTCTCTTTCTTCTCATTCTCTTTCTTGTTGGAGTCTTCCACCAACTTCTTCACATGGTCTTCAAAACTTTCTATTTGTCTTTTCATTCTTTCCTCTTTTCTCAACCTCTTTTTTCGTTCTCTCTCATCTTCTTGTCACGCCTCTCATGCATTTGCCGGATCCATTCTTCAACCTCTTTCCTATGTTCTTGCACATAGTCGAAATTTTCAAATCGCAACATAGCAAAGAATACAAGTTAGAAAATAACAAAATATATATGTAAGATCCTATCCACTCACCAAGTGTGCACAATGTATATTTCACTCAATTGGCTTTTTCCACACAAGATGTAATTTTCACTCTTGCCTTTTTCCACTCAATTGTTCTCTTTTAGGCCTTAGAGGAGTCAAGCAACAATCCACACAAAAATCCAAGAAATTCAAGTAACAAAAATAAAAAAAACTTATCAAAAAATAAAGGAAACAAAAAAAAGGCTAGAAAAGCTTTGGAAATAAGAACAAAGGAAGAAGGGAAATATTTTTATTTTTTTTTTTCAAGAACACAAATTGCTCAAATAGACTTTTCTCTTCCTTTTTTTTTTCCTTCAAGATTTCATGCACAATTTTTTTTTTCTTATAATTTGTGCAATTTTTTTTTTCAAACTTTGAAGAAGAGAATCACACTTGAAAACTTGTTTTTGAGCAAGAACAACAACACGAAATTTTCCCTTCACAAATAGAATCAAAGTGTAATTTTTTTTTTTTGATAGTTTGTTGGTTTAAAAGAAGAAAAGAAGATAGGTAGAAGATGAAGAACAAAACTCATAAATTCAACCAAAGCCTAAGCTTTGATACCACTTGATGACAACCAAATGGTGAGGTTGCCTTGTTGAAGATCTATTTGGTTGAATTTTAACAATTAATTTGCGGAACAATTTTTGGAAGCAAAATAAGAAGAAGAAAATATGAAAATGGTGAAGATTAGAGATGGTATGGCGCCACAAACTAGAGAGTTTGATAAGCCTATGAAGTTCGCCACAAGAATCTTGGATTCTTGATAAGAACAATAGTTGGCTCAACCAAGAACCAAAGAGAGACAATTCTCTCACAAATGGATTTCAATCCAAATTCAACATCCAAGTTACCATTTCATGTGTTTAGGCATGTTACATATAGGGGTGTGGCTGCCAACATTTGGCTTCACCCTTTGTCTTCCCAATGATTCCATAACCCCACATAACTAGCCTATTCATGACTTACTAAATTCACACTTAACTCAACCACTTAATAGTGACTTATTACCCTCTCTCTATCATTATGTAGCAGCCACACTTATTTCTCAAATTAAAAGTGTAACTCCCACATAATTAACAAAACATAAAAAGTCTAAAAACTTAAAGGAGTTACTATTGGTATGCAAACCAACAAGATTCCTCCCACTATGCACCCAAATTCGAAATTCTTCATAAAACCCAAGTTTATTGCACTTTATTTAATAGAAATAAACTAGAAAATGATAATATGTGAAGTGGACGTCCAAGCCCATCACGGGTCTTCAAGTTGGATGAGATAAGTAACCATTTTGTCCTCCACTCCATCAAGACTTGAACTTGGGCTTGTTTCCGTCAAGGTTGACAAAATTTGGTTTAGAACTTCTTGGGCTTTCTTGGCACTTGCTCTTGTCTTAGACCCACCAAGTCCTTTTAGTGCTCCTTGGTCCATGCTCCTTATTGGGCTCATATCATTCTTTATGACAAGTTGACTTGCACCCCTGGCTCATATCATCCCCTCCTTCTTTGAGTGAATTCGACCTCGAATTGAAACAATCTTCATCACCAAAATTAGATATTGGTGGTCCATCTAAAGTATTCCTCGCAATCACATTAGGTGCTTCAGACTTAAGTTCAAAATATATTTCAATAGGAGGTAAAGCAAGAGTGGGTGATTGGTTGAGCATTTTGGAATCCATGCAAGTCTCCAAACCATGGGGTACTTCCTTTTGGATGAGATTTCCAAATTTTTGCAAAAGAGTTACAACATCACTAGGCAAAAAGAGATCATTAGAAGTGTTAGCAACCAAATGAAAATTCTTGCAATAAAATATGCATTGGGGATGCCTTGAAATAAAAACCCTCTTCTCTTCACTTTTTGTTGCCAAATAACTCTCTTTTTCTCAATTATTTCCGCACTATTTTTCTCACTATTTTTCACACTATTTTTCTCTTTATCGTCACTCTTGTTATCACTTTCTCTTTCCTTTTCCTTTTGATCATCACTTTTCCTTTCACTCTCTTTTGCTTTTGCCTCATTCTCTTGTTTTGCTTTCTCTCTCTCTTTCTTCTCATTCTCTTTCTTGTTGGAGTCTTCCACCAACTTCTTCACATGGTCTTCAAAACTTTCTATTTGTCTTTTCATTCTTTCCTCTTTTCTCAACCTCTTTTTTTCGTTCTCTCTCATCTTCTTGTCACGCCTCTCATGCATTTGCCGGATCCATTCTTCAACCTCTTTCCTATGTTCTTGCACATAGTCGAAATTTTCAAATCGCAACATAGCAAAGAATACAAGTTAGAAAATAACAAAATATATATGTAAGATCCTATCCACTCACCAAGTGTGCACAATGTATATTTCACTCAATTGGCTTTTTCCACACAAGATGTAATTTTCACTCTTGCCTTTTTCCACTCAATTGTTCTCTTTTAGGCCTTAGAGGAGTCAAGCAACAATCCACACAAAAATCCAAGAAATTCAAGTAACAAAAATAAAAAAAAAACTTATCAAAAAATAAAGGAAACAAAAAAAAAGGCTAGAAAAGCTTTGGAAATAAGAACAAAGGAAGAAGGGAAATATTTTTTTTTTTTTTTTCAAGAACACAAATTGCTCAAATAGACTTTTCTCTTCCTTTTTTTTTCCTTCAAGATTTCATGCACAATTTTTTTTTCTTATAATTTGTGCAATTTTTTTTTCAAACTTTGAAGAAGAGAATCACACTTGAAAACTTGTTTTTGAGCAAGAACAACAACACGAAATTTTCCCTTCACAAATAGAATCAAAGTGTAATTTTTTTTTTTGATAGTTTGTTGGTTTAAAAGAAGAAAAGAAGATAGGTAGAAGATGAAGAACAAAACTCATAAATTCAACCAAAGCCTAAGCTTTGATACCACTTGATGACAACCAAATGGTGAGGTTGCCTTGTTGAAGATCTATTTGGTTGAATTTTAACAATTAATTTGCGGAACAATTTTTGGAAGCAAAATAAGAAGAAGAAAATATGAAAATGGTGAAGATTAGAGATGGTATGGCGCCACAAACTAGAGAGTTTGATAAGCCTATGAAGTTCGCCACAAGAATCTTGGATTCTTGATAAGAACAATAGTTGGCTCAACCAAGAACCAAAGAGAGACAATTCTCTCACAAATGGATTTCAATCCAAATTCAACATCCAAGTTACCATTTCATGTGTTTAGGCATGTTACATATAGGGGTGTGGCTGCCAACATTTGGCTTCACCCTTTGTCTTCCCAATGATTCCATAACCCCACATAACTAGCCTATTCATGACTTACTAAATTCACACTTAACTCAACCACTTAATAGTGACTTATTACCCTCTCTCTATCATTATGTAGCAGCCACACTTATTTCTCAAATTAAAAGTGTAACTCCCACATAATTAACAAAACATAAAAAGTCTAAAAACTTAAAGGAGTTACTATTGGTATGCAAACCAACAAGATTCCTCCCACTATGCACCCAAATTCGAAATTCTTCATAAAACCCAAGTTTATTGCACTTTATTTAATAGAAATAAACTAGAAAATGATAATATGTGAAGTGGACGTCCAAGCCCATCACGGGTCTTCAAGTTGGATGAGATAAGTAACCATTTTGTCCTCCACTCCATCAAGACTTGAACTTGGGCTTGTTTCCGTCAAGGTTGACAAAATTTGGTTTAGAACTTCTTGGGCTTTCTTGGCACTTGCTCTTGTCTTAGACCCACCAAGTCCTTTTAGTGCTCCTTGGTCCATGCTCCTTATTGGGCTCATATCATTCTTTATGACAAGTTGACTTGCCCCCCTTGGCTCATATCATCCCCTCCTTCTTTGAGTGAATTCGACCTCGAATTGAAACAATCTTCATCACCAAAATTAGATATTGGTGGTCCATCTAAAGTATTCCTCGCAATCACATTAGGTGCTTCAGACTTAAGTTCAAAATATATTTCAATAGGAGGTAAAGCAAGAGTGGGTGATTGGTTGAGCATTTTGGAATCCATGCAAGTCTCCAAACCATGGGGTACTTCCTTTTGGATGAGATTTCCAAATTTTTGCAAAAGAGTTACAACATCACTAGGCAAAAAGAGATCATTAGAAGTGTTAGCAACCAAATGAAAATTCTTGCAATAAAATATGCATTGGGGATGCCTTGAAATAAAAACCCTCTTCTCTTCACTTTTTGTTGCCAAATAACTCTCTTTTTTCTCAATTATTTCCGCACTATTTTTCTCACTATTTTTCACACTATTTTTCTCTTTATCGTCACTCTTGTTATCACTTTCTCTTTCCTTTTCCTTTTGATCATCACTTTTCCTTTCACTCTCTTTTGCTTTTGCCTCATTCTCTTGTTTTGCTTTCTCTCTCTCTTTCTTCTCATTCTCTTTCTTGTTGGAGTCTTCCACCAACTTCTTCACATGGTCTTCAAAACTTTCTATTTGTCTTTTCATTCTTTCCTCTTTTCTCAACCTCTTTTTTTCGTTCTCTCTCATCTTCTTGTCACGCCTCTCATGCATTTGCCGGATCCATTCTTCAACCTCTTTCCTATGTTCTTGCACATAGTCGAAATTTTCAAATCGCAACATAGCAAAGAATACAAGTTAGAAAATAACAAAATATATATGTAAGATCCTATCCACTCACCAAGTGTGCACAATGTATATTTCACTCAATTGGCTTTTTCCACACAAGATGTAATTTTCACTCTTGCCTTTTTCCACTCAATTGTTCTCTTTTAGGCCTTAGAGGAGTCAAGCAACAATCCACACAAAAATCCAAGAAATTCAAGTAACAAAAATAAAAAAAAAACTTATCAAAAAATAAAGGAAACAAAAAAAAGGCTAGAAAAGCTTTGGAAATAAGAACAAAGGAAGAAGGGAAATATTTTTATTTTTTTTTTCAAGAACACAAATTGCTCAAATAGACTTTTCTCTTCCTTTTTTTTTTCCTTCAAGATTTCATGCACAATTTTTTTTTTCTTATAATTTGTGCAATTTTTTTTCAAACTTTGAAGAAGAGAATCACACTTGAAAACTTGTTTTTGAGCAAGAACAACAACACGAAATTTTCCCTTCACAAATAGAATCAAAGTGTAATTTTTTTTTTTGATAGTTTGTTGGTTTAAAAGAAGAAAAGAAGATAGGTAGAAGATGAAGAACAAAACTCAT